>JAOTOK010027859.1:0-23095 GCA_025770025.1 Virgularia gustaviana
CGTGTTTGGATGGCGTTATCCAAACACGGCTATTGACCAATCAGAGCTGGCGTACTATATATGTTATTTTATAATAATCAATACTCCTAATCCATCTGTATGAACTGAACCAGTCTATATATTTGGATCTCATTCATCATGATTACCATATAATAATATCTGCTTTGTTGTAGCGTTGACACACAAGTTATGGTCCTTCCGGAGCTTGGTAACATCCGTAAACTGCGAGTGTTGCATGATAACTCCGGCAAAGATCCAAGTTGGTTCCTGGATAAGGTAATATCCTTTTATATCTCAACAGTATATTCACAGTCGATATGGTATACATTAGATAACTTGAACGCACTCTGATTTATCACCCAAACTTCTCAAATATTTACAACATTTGATCTAGCACTTTGCACTGTCATGCATCATCAGTCAATGTCCACGGCTATACTGACAACTAATATTCTGTTTGATCTATTAGATTGTGGTGCAGAACGAGAAAGGGAAATCCTACGAATTCGTCTGCGATCAATGGCTCAGTGAAACTCAAGGAGGCGGGAGAACAGAACGACTTCTTACTTTGAGAAAGAGAAAACGTAGCCAACATTAGGTAGAGAAATGATCTTTATTATCGATATATCGCCATCATTCTTATTTTGATCTCACGCCGCCCAGAGCTTTGACAGCAATCACGAGTCTGTAGTATTTTACTCTGGCTAATGCCAGACGATTTTACTCTTCAACGGGAAAGGCCTCGCTGACCATGAGTTAGCGAAATCTTTCGTAAAAGTTAACCCCGCTGTTTATTTTTTGCAGACCCAACAGCCTAACCATAATGACGAAAATTTTGTGGAGAACGTTGTGTCGGGGAGTACCCGAAAATGAGAGATCTCGAATGAACTTCACACTGTTGTTGTTGGTAGAGGAATGACCTGTTGCATCATATACAGTGTAAACTCCAAATGTTCGTTGAGGAACGGGATATTTACATCTATACGTGCATGGAACAATGTTTCAGTATAGAACAAGTTACCTTTTTACAAAAGAAAACAGACAATTTTATTAGAAAATCCTGACACTATAGCCGATGGCGTATAAAAACATTTATCTTTTTTTGTAAAATGTCATATTATGTTGTGTGTAAACAACTTGTCAGAGAACAATAAGAACTTTAGCAAACCATGTCGTCGAGTGTAATTTTTGAGACAATATCTTACTTCCCGGTGATAACTTCCAGAAAACGGCATATATAACCGGGCTGTAGTTAACTCCAGTACAATACAATCATTGGCCGTATATCATGCTTCTGCATGTTGGTTTTTGTTTCAAAACGTAGCCCGGTTATAACTTCCAGAAAACGACATAGCTACATAACCGGGCTACAGTAGTTAACTCCAGTACAATAAAGTTACTGGTCGTATCATGCTTCTGTTGGTGGATTTTTTTTAAATGTAGCCCGGTTATAACTTCCAGAAAACAGCATAATAATATAACCGGGCTACAGTAGTTAACGCCAGTACAATAAAGTTACTGGTCGTATCATGCTTCTGTTGGTGGAATTTTTTTTAAAATGTAGCCCGGTTATAAGTTCCAGAAAACGGCATATATAACCGCGGGCTATAGTAGTTAACGCCAGTACAATAAGGTTACTGGTCGTATCATGCTTCTATTGGTAGAATTTTGTTTCAAAACCTATAGCCCGGTTATAACTTCCAGAAAACTCTTAGTTATAACCGGTAATTGTAGTCCGAGCAACTTTAAAGCGCATGTCCAGTCGGTTGTGCGCATGTGCAGAAGGTGACCCCTAGAAAAAACGTTCTCCAAATTTGGCATATTTTGATATTTTGTACATTGAATCTCCACTTTCTATGTCATATTGCTTTCAGTTATTAACTGAGATTTTTCCTGCGATGTCCCCTATCACATTTATGTCGATATATCAGAAACTGGCAGAAAATCCTTCATGTGATTGTGGTGGCATCAGTCACTAATAGAGTTGTATCGATCAATCTTCAACCACTCGTCAATCGATTACGAACTTCAAAATTCGTGAGTTCTTTAAAAAAGTAGTTTTTAATCATGCTGCAACTTAGAATTGGAGTCTACAGTACATTCGCGACGGGAAAACTAATACCAATTTTGGTTTTGCTTTACAAATAATATACAAGAAAAAACGAACAATACAATCAAATAAATTTGATTTATTCGCACTCTTCGCATCTTTACATAACACTGTACATTTGTCAATTTATATGCAAACATTCCTTCCCGTGTTTGTTATGTTGTATTATCTAGTCTCCTCTTCGCCACTTTTTTCTGCACCGTTTGAAAACATTGAATTTTCTTCGCCTTTAGCTTCAGAAAGAATCTAAAAAGAAGTAGAAATTACGGTTGAACTCGTGGGTGTAGAAACCCACAAACAAAAAATAATTTTCTCTGTTTAACCCTTTGTTGCATTATTACCCTTTATATAGTATGTGATATAATCCTTGTAGTTTTATTCTGCCTAATGCCAGACGTTTTTACAGGCGGAAAGGGGAAAGCTCTAGAGGTTCTTATCTAATACAAATCACTTTTCAACTTCATTACTATATTTCCAGTTACTCCGTTTGAAGTCATTTTAGCTACTTGTCAAGTCAAAGCTCCAAGAATCTCAAACATGTAATTGTTAATAAACTAAGTTCAATTCACCACTCTCATATGTTTCAATACATTGGTAAAAGAACAAGATAGCACAGTAAATGAGGCCATGACAGAGATCAGAACAAACTATTCTCGGGTCTCAATCAAATGACAATCGGCCGTCAGTTGACTGGAGGGTCAATCGTTGAATTGTAATCTACTAAACATTGACTGCCAGTGCAAAATACTGTAAAATATTTCTCCGATTATTATGCGTATATATGAAGCATTTTAAGAATACAGAGGACACTAGTCCTTGAGACAGAAGCTTAACTCCAGGTGACGCGTATATGAAACCCGGGAATAGGAATGCACAATCAAATTTTGTTGGATTCATTCGATGTTATTGTGGCGTAGGTATTTGAGGATTCTGCTGTGAATGTAATTTCAAATTTCACTGACAAATTTTGATAACACAAGCAGTTAGCTTTTAGTGAAATGAATTGCTTCACATACGCCAGAACACCTGTTGGGTTGCTTGAACGTGCCTTTTGTTTTAGATGTGCCTACGATATGAAATAAAATAAAATAAAATACTTTCTTCCAAGTGAATATAAAAAGTCTTTATAAGAATACTCATTCTGCGATTTATTATTGTACATTGTATGCCAGATATTCGATGTTCAATTTGTCTTCTTTCCTAATAAAACTTGCGAAAACTTGCGACTGAGCTTGTCCTTATTATCTGTTGTGCTGTTATGAATAGTTGGAAACGCCCTTACGTCACGAAACTTATAAATACGCATTACTACGTCACTAGCCGATCTATTACAAATAATTTTGCAAGATCATCACTCGAAGACTATGGATCGGATTCACTTGAAATTTTAAGTCAGCACTGCCATGACACTTCTTTCTTTTATGACATGATAAAAATCGCACTTGACTTTTCATGTCATGGACACTTTAAAGATGTGTTGAGACTTGAGAAGTAAGCAAAAACTGACAAGTCTTACTCTTACACAAGCCAGGCGAGTTATAACTACCGAAAGCGATGTCACCCAGCACACAGTAAAAGTAGTACTAGTTTGGTTCATTCACGTTTCACAACAGACTTTTACAACTGACAAAAGGAAGTACTGATCAAGTTTTATGAAAATTGAAAATTTTAACGGGCTTTCCAAGCGCCCTTAAAACACAAAACAAATTCAACTACTGTATTATTTAAGGAATGTTAGTTATTGTCAACTATTATTTAACGAACATTTAACTTTTCTTCTGCAACTTCACTTTCTCGTTTTTGAAGCCAGCCTATTTAAAATTCCTTAACCACGTCATTTTTTCTTAAGTTCTCAAATTTATACCAATATGCAGTTACACACAACTATATAAATTCGATTAATTTAAAAAAAACTTCCGAATGATAAGCAAAAATTGGTTGATCTTTCTCTTGCGATAATTTTTTTCTTTCCGCAATCTCCGAAACTGAAAAAGATTTCTCCCTGATTAAGGAGGCGAAAATTAATTAACGTTTGTTCGTTTTTTAACCCTATTGGCCTAAAATTAGTATCCCCTTTTCCCTATATGTTTCAGGCAAATTGATATCTTATATAAATAAGCGTCAGTGCAAAGTAATTTGACAACACCAACAGAAACGTCATCGTCTTCAGTTCGCGTGCATGTAACGTAAACAATAAAAACTTTAATCGAATTATATATTGCATAGGTTTTTTAGTTAAAAACATAATAAGAAATTGTAGTCCTACTATGTTTTGGTAGGTTACACTTTCATTTTAGCCACGTTTGTCAGACCAAACAGAAATTTACTAAAATTACCAAATTCAGGCGTGTGTATACCTTTAAGAAAATCCCTTTGTTTAATGGAAAGCCCGGTGCACACTGAATAACTTGTGGCATGCGATTGTCATTTTCAGGTATGAGAACCACTTGAACAGCCAATGTTCAATCATACCCCGCAATATGCCAAATGTACGCGACAAGTCGCCTAGTGTATACCAGGTTCAACATCCTTATAAATCTGCGAACCCTTCCTTAGAAATAAACACTTTGTAGCTACTTTGACACGTAAGATCACAAGGTACGAAGGTAAAATGTATCGATTTTCCTCCAGTGGTGAAAACTCGTATAAGACCATACTAGCTGTGTTTTTGGCAACATTATTTTGCCAAACGACTTATGGATTTTTTGCGTCCCATTAATTATTTGGTGAATGCCCCGATGGTGCGCCCTGTATAACACCACCGGGTTTCTATGGTCAATATTTAATAAACTATATATTAGTGCCAGTCCAACAATTTTGAAACAAAAGACATTTTCGGGTTCGGTATAAAATTTTCGCCATATGGAAACTGCCATTTATAATTCTCATGTGGGATCGTGTTATTTTATTCTAATCTTCGTGAACATCGATTTCATACCTGCAATAAACGTTCTAGTTTTTGTTTCCTGGCTTGATACAGTTGAGCATCTCGCAGTGAGTTGTAAGCACGCTTTCCATTCTCTGGTGGTGGGGCAAGAACTCCGGAAAGCCCTTCACTATTCTCCACAAAAAACGACAAGGTCACTAGTGCCACTGACACAAGGAGGACGAAATTCACGTTCATGTTTATTCGCGAATGCGTGCGTTCCAGACCAAAGTATTGGCTATTATGACCAAGAAAACCAATGCGTTTGGGAATGATGGTTTCTTAATAAACGCTTAGCTTTTATACCGTTATCTGACGGAATCGATGAAACGGCAATATTGTGTCGGGGATGATAAGATATCTGTTTCATCACAGCGCAAAACATTTTCGATCTAATTGGCATAGTAAAATCTTTTTTAACTGGGTCAGATGGGCGTTGAAGATTAGCGAGAACAAATTAAACGTGCGGCCTTGCAAATGCACGGAAGCCAAAATAAACGCAGAAATCGTAACTGTGCATCGACTGACATCGTCAAATACTCAGTGGGAAATGGTAAGGCACCGAAAACACCCATCGCAAGCCATTGTCCATTGTTTTTTTACACGTAACAAAAACAATCACGCGCTGGACCTTTCCAATTATTTTTGTAAAGCATGACTATGCTCATATCTCGCAAACATAATACCGTTGGTGTTTTGAAACGTGCCGTGTCATTTTCGTTGTAATAAGTGTTCATGCACTGGAAACTATCAACTGCTTGCTCTAGCCTAGACAGCATTCCAATATGAAAACATATATGTATTTGTTAGCTATACGTCGGCAGTGGGAATCCACGGTTTTCAGTTTAACACCAATTTGTTTTTCACTTTGTAGTTTCTATATTTCGCGTACAGCAGTGCATTATACACAACACGATCATGCATATATGAAAAACAATATGTCAAAAGTGGTCAATGTCATGGACGTCAGCAGCACTACTCACGTTTTGACAGACTATGTCACTACAACCACTTCGTTCACCTTGTCATTTTTGACTGTCTACGAAGCACTGTCTAGACTTAATAAAAAATTGCTCGAACTTCACAACTATTTTAATAATTTCTACCTTGTATTCACTACCTACTCCGCACAACAACGTACCTGCCATTTTTGAGCAAGTTATATTATTAGCGTTATATTACACATTACTCATATTATCCTAACATGCAATATAAGTAATGCACGACTTTTGCAATAAGAGAAAGTTGTAAATTTTACTGAAAGGATGTTTCCACCAGCGATTTTCACAGCTACCAGAGTCTGCTTATATTATGTTACACAATGTTTACTTAAAAATGGTGGATCGTGCTGACCACGAATGTTAGATTAAAATCGGTCCAGAAAAGTTAGCGACAAAAGTCGGTGAAGCAAATAGCGATTGTAAACGGCCTTAAAAATGCATGTGCTCAATAAAGGACTAATTGGTTTGAACATGAGTGGCACAGGTTAAGTTTAAGAACTAATCCTGTCACCGCATCACAGTAGTAAATAAACGTGCAACGCACGTCTCTTGTCATTATCCTGGGGTTTTTAACTATTCTTCGGACTCACGTAAGAAGAAGAATAATTTTATTACCATCGATTTTTTACAATAATAATTACAATAATTATAATACGTACAGTAGCTACAACTAAAGAAAGGCCTATTTCCACTCAGAGAAAAATTCACGCGAGATAGATTTCCTTTGCCATATGCCTTTGACTGTCAAATCCAAAAGATTTTGCCAGGTTCCCTTTCGCTGATTTCGTAACACATAAGGAAAACTCATTTCGCGCGCAAAATGTTTAGCTACTAAGTGGAAATCAACCTTAACATTGGAATTAGGAAAGGAAGGTGCAGTTAGCCAGCTATTTTTTTCACCATCTCAAGATACTTACTCCAGTCTCGCCTAACAGGATTTAGATTAGGATTAGGGCTTAACAAAGGCGACAGAAGATGACGGGGAATATAGCCAGTCGTACTCATGAAGCTTTAGTCAATACCAAGTAATACTGTAGAAATTTTAACGACAAATAGTTTTGTCTTATAGTTATCCCAAATTTCTGTGCGCCATTAGGTCACCGTTCTCGATATTCTATAAAAAGGGCCATCTTCCGTGTTATTGTTGATGAAAGTTCTACCGAATGTTATAATGCATCTAACCCATGAGCAGATATGAAAAATGCACTCAGACGCATTTAAATAACGAACGCGTACAATTAGCGGACTTGTTGAGATGGTCTTCAGCGAAATATATCTACGTAATATGAATATATGATGATCTTTTAGGAGCAGTTATAATGAAGAACATAAACATGTCAAATAATTTAGGGTGACTAGATATGATGTTGTGAAAATCCATTGCTTAACGTAGAATAACGTACGTCGAGCATATCCAATTATACCATTTCAGTGTTTCATTTGTAATTATTCTGCTCATACTTAAGATGGCATAAACATTGACGAAGCATTACTATTCTAAAATAAACTGTCTGAAGTGCATTTTAAAAACTCATTAAATTTCATACCTATCGTGATTAAATTGACAATGTTTATAAAGGCCTAATATGTATGTCATATTTCTTGCATCCTTGTTGCCAGTTCTTTGTAAGTGTTGCATTCTTCACTATCATTATGTATCGTGAAAACTAGGGCATGTACATTTACAGTAGCTACAGTCAATGTTCATTATTTTTAGAGAAAGTACTTCAATTTGAAATACAGAGAATCAAATATATACTACAAATTTATATGGCCTTTTTCTTTAAGCATAAACAACACCTCAATAAACAGCAAGAAATACTGGCATCTAGGGTTTCTTAGCAATTTATAGCAAAAATAGGTTTTTAGCCAACATGTCGAGTTGACTGATAGCTTAAAGTTATAGCAATTTTATTTCAGCAAACAATAAAACATATACCACATCGAGTGACGTCACTTTCCACCATCGATAATCGACGTTATAACGAGACGGAATTATTTTCCAATAATAACAACAATAATCTCATGAAAACCTGAACAAATCTGTTAAAACGAATTCACTGTGTGGTATTAATATATTAATTTATAAACGATATTTAATTTTTTTTACTATCATTGTTCCTCACTATCAGGTCATCATATCTGCGAATAAGATCGAAATAGTTTGCTAAACGAAACACGATTTCATTAAACGTCCTACGAAAAGAAATTTATACAAAGATTTTCATACAAAATATTAAAGTGTCCACTGAGCGTGGAATTCTCTCGAAACATGCACTGATTAATTGCTTTAATAATATACGCTTTTAAAAAAATATACGGAAGTGTCCATTTGTAGAAAACACCTTTTGTTGTTGACCTTGTGTTGTTGTTGAACGTCTGTGGGGATTGAATCGTTCATGAACGGTGCATGCCCTTTCTTACAACGTCCTCTTCGTTCGGTGTACAGTTTAACACGACAAACCGTAGCAAAATGACTACATTAAGATCGATACGTCGATATTCGATAAGTATTCGCTGTTCACTGTATAGTCAGTTGTATAATAACTACTACTGTTTCTTGAAGTGACGACGATGAAGTCGTTTTACGTCATCCATTTTAAGTTCGTTTCATGAAGCTATTTTCAACTGAGCCCCCGAGGCAGAGACACACTTACGGTAGCACACAACGCACGCTTAAAAATTAACGGAAGCATGTAGATACTAGGAACACACTCGGTTTCTTAGATCTTAAAGAAATATTTTACTAATGTATTTTTTTATCAATGTTACACCAAAATTTTTTTGTTATTCATTTAATTTTTGAGTCGGTTTTCTCTGAATTTTCCGTGGGTTGTATATCGTATTGGAATAGCTACTATAAATTATGTTAGCTACAAATGAAGGAAACATTTTGCGAATTTGTGAACCACATTCAACAAAATAAGAAAATAAAATTTGGAAACCTGCTCCAAAATATAATAACGTGTTGTAGTTATGTGATAAAAAGACATTGAACGCTAACGAGTTCTCGAGTCTTCATATACAATCCTGCTTATGATATCCCATTTAAAAGGCCTGAAGAGTGTCAGTCAGTAAAAATAAAGATCCAAAAGATACATTCAATAGTTTTTGCGTGTGGTGCGACCGCTTACTAGAGCGGTTAAAGCACCACTCACCACCACTTTATATGAGTTTTATATTAGTCAAGGAACACATGCAAAACATCACACAGTTTAGGAGCAAAAAGTGGTCATATTGTGACAATAATGACAAGAACTTGATAAAGAGAAAAGTTAACTATCGTTTTGTTTGTGTTAAGGAGACGTTTGACAGTTGGGACTTCGTATCTTAGAATAAAATAAAATAAAAATAAAATAGAATAAGATGTTGTTAGTAATAGAAACTTATAGAATTCCGGCGCAAATTAGGGCATAAGATATAGGGAAAAAGCTGAAAAATAAAATTCCCATTTCTCTATGACCCGTAAGATAATGTAGAGTGCATTACGTTTTAAATGAAAATAAAGAATGGCAAACTAGAATGGCAAACTGTTCTCAATGTTCGTCCGATGATCAATGCATTGTTTGAAGATTTACAATTGAAAAATCCAGCGGATAACAAAACAGATTATTGGAAAAATAATCTCAGATTTTATAAATTTTTATACAGTTTTCTAGTGAGGGAATGTTTCTTCACACGCTGCAGTTTAGCAAAAATAGAAAAAGTCCAAAATTTCACTCATGGCAACCGAAAAGATAAACAATGTTATAGCTAGGATATTCATACAACTACAAGTGTCGGTATAATACTGAAAATGCGCTTATCTGATTCGTTAATCTATATTCGCCCTATTTCGAAACGGAGGCGTTTTAAAAGCGTTTAGATAGTACAATTAGCACAGAAATTTTTATTAGCACGCCATCAGTATAAGTAGAAGTTCAATTTTTAAGAGCTTGTCTTTGTAGTCAAGCATGTGAACTGCAAGGAACTTAACCCTTTCTTTACAGATTTTACTCTCGCTAACGCCAGACGATTTTACTCGTCAATGTGGACCCTCCTGACCCCCAAGGGTTAAATCTATGCATTCAGTGGTAATTATAGGAAATGGTTTTATTTCTGAATTATTTACATTAAATTATTTCATTTCAGTAACGTTTAAATATTTCTAACTCTTGCCCACGCTTTTTCACATAGAACATATAAATTTCAGTCACATTTACCAACAGCACACTTTACTGTATGGGATTATTTGACCCAAGTAATTCCTTATCTGCAATCACATCATCACTTAACCCTTTTTGGCAAAACACTCTGCACCATAAAGACATACATGAAGATACCTCCTTATGGACTGCACGGAATGCATCAAGAAGCTTCAATGTTTGGAAATACATTATCTCGACCAAAGAAACTTTGTAGCGCATCTTGGGAATTAAGTATTTTTGTCCCTCCAATCACAACCTAAATAATATTAGTGGATAGTTGAAACAAGACTAATCAAAAATGAACTTTTGGACAGGAACGAAATTAACGAAGTTAACAAAATTTTATAAAATATTACGTTTTCCGGACATTTGCCGCTGGGATTAGAATTTCTATAGATTTTTATTGGTTTAAAAATATCCGCAATTGAGTGCGACGTTCGCGCAGGGAGACAAAGTCGGTGCAAGCTAAGTCGTTTCACAACGAAACACAGACGAAATGGAGGAAAATCTGATGCATGGTGTAGCCTAAACATCAAGCAGCTCTTGTGAGAAGACGTCCAACAGTTCCCTTTGTTGTTTGTCCCGCAAAGTGATTGACTATTCACTTGCATAATTGCATGTTCTTCCTCACATATCCCTGATTTGCGGGAGCTTCGCTGTTTAGTCAAAACTTTAGGAATTCTTTGCAATCTGGACAGGAGTTGACTTAAGGTATGTAACACCCCTTTACTCTTAGATTCCAGTGAGAAAGAATTCTTACTTGCTTGCAGTTTTAATTGAAAAGGACTGTTGGAATTTGCATCCATCTGTCACATTTTCTTGAGGTACATGTATATGAATAATTTTATGATATTTTGATGCATGCTTATTCTGTACGCTACCATGGATTGGAAAAGCGCCACTGTTGAATTGATCCAATTATAATGTAATAGTAATTCCTTATATACCTTTGCTTTGATGTTGTGTGACGATAAGTGATCCATGATGCAACGCACCTCGGAACACGTGACTCCACCAATAACGAACAGAAACAACACGGGGTAGTCACTGGGATGGGGCTTGCGCACGTTCATGAACAGACTAGACAAAAATTTGACAACTTTACTTTATTTGGTATTTCTTAATGCCTCTCTCAACCTTACACACGTAAATATATACCTGAATCCACTTTTTATGTAGTCCTTAAGCCTTATCGATTTGAACTCAATGTCGCCGATTTCAGCTTTAACTGGATCAAAAACTTTACCAATTATCTATAAAACAAAGGAAATGACAGCTATCACACAACATCGGGGAGGTTTTTTGGCAACCATCACAAAAAGCGTTCATAATAAGTTGAGTTAAGTCTACCTGTTTTAGAATTGGATTGTATGAACGAATGTCGTGAATGATCGGAGAGCTCGTAAAAACGTCTCTACAGTAAGAAAGTTTAATTCCTTTAATCAATTTCGGTGATATTTTTTATATAGTGTAAATAATCTCTAAGAAACATGAAATGAATGGGAAAGCAAAGAAAAAAAATACAGTGAGTGACAAATATGAGATGACATCAACACCAACACCATGCAGCATAAACAGGCGATGATGGTAATGAGAATGTAGATTTGGGAGAAACATGAAATGAATGTTATAAAAGGATGCAATAAAATATCCTCATATAACGTGATCCCCATAAATTCATTTTCGAAATACTAGGTTGTAGGTTTTCTATTGCACGCAGACATATAATTAAAATTTTCTAGGCTGGTCCAGAGGGCAAAATTAAATGATCTAAAAGATTGATTACTTGAAATTCACAAAGCCATTTCGTAAGTTTGATAATTGAGTGAGCCTGAAGAAACATCTGGAAATTTTCGACCTGATAATCATCTTGCTGTCATTTTCCATGTCTGGAAGTAGAAAACGTGATAAATCACCGACAAATTTTAGGAAAGTATTATGGCACTTGTTAATTTGGGAAAAGAACATCGTAGAAAACGTTTTCCAGATATACCAAAGACTCACCTAAAACAAGATTTGTTTTCACTAGCAACGTTCCTGATAAGACATCTTTGATAATTGTCTGCTGATTAATAGAAATAAAAACAAGGATTTACGCATTTACTGACATACGCCGAGTGTCGGCCTAAAAAACTATCGATGTTTGATTTAATAAAACGTAAAAAAATATATCAGCTACGCCTTATAAAAAGATTAACAATTGTTAGGCTAATGTTAACCTAACTTTTGGTATACAGTGCTTGACTATATTCTATTCTATCGTATTCATAACTTGGTCGCATTACTTCTTACTGAATATTTATCACTAACCTTCATAATTAAAAAAGTATTGCTAATTATTGGATGAATGAAACATAAATGTTTTGAGCTGAAATTTGTTTTCTAAACCAGGGAAGGAATAAGACTCCTGTAGATGTCAAAGAGTGTAGAATGTGAAAGGTCGTACTTGAAGTTGCGTTTGTTCCGTCTGTGAATCCAAGCATTCTTCACCGACCAAGGAATATACATGTAGTAGTAGAAGTAGAACATCTTCAAAACAGTATGATCTGAGGTAAAGAAAGAGCAAACTGCCGTAAAACTACCTACTTATTAACAAATATGCGTGGCACTTAAAGCCCCGTCTATATACTGGCCTTGACATCGCGGACAAATAATTTAGACGAATTTTGATCAAGGAATCGTTAAGCGCGATGTGTTCTCGGTTCACTGTTCCCAAGAAATCTTAAGCGGCAAAAAATCCAACTTTTCCTGTGGCAATTTGCTTTTACTCACAATTACTAAAACATTTGAAGGACATATAGTTGTTATACCTGGTGCCTTGTCTCACGTTATCTAGCAAGGTCAAAATATGGGACAAGCAACTCGGAGAATCCTCTTCATTCAAGCTCAGTTGCAGAACCTGTACGGAACAATAAAGTATAATTTCCATCCGCCCTCTATCGTTCATTTTTGCGTCTCAAAGAGGGATATGTACCTTCTCCGTTCCTTGGAGTTGTTGAAGCTGTGAGTTGTGCTCGTGTTGAAGACTATTTACAGCAGCCATTGCAAGCTGAAGTAAGGCTGAATGTCTTAGAAATAAACCAACATTATTCCTGTAGAAAAATTACAACATATTAGACAATCGGGAAAATCAAACCCTTTTACCAGTATCTTGTCTATGGAAAATTACGTTCCCGGTTCCCGTATCCCATTGGAAGCTTTATGCTGTAGGATCTCAAATGAACCTCAGAATGATACCCAAACTGAATAAACGTTTAAAAACGATACAGCTATAATATGTACATTATTAAAATAATAAATAATAATACACAATAAGTAAACAAAAACAGAAGACTACCGTCATGGATACAGTACCTAAAAAGATTTAACAAGGAAAGTAGTTTTTCAGCAGTAACTTTTCCGACCCGGTGATCGTCTTCGTCAAACGAAACAGACTCTGATTTTAAAACGTTTACTAATTCCTCGTGTATTTCTGATAGGACGTCCTAAGATAAAACAAAACCAAATTAATTGATCCGGTTAAAAGCCCTGGGTTGTCCGCTCAAGGTGCAGCAACCTGGAATCCACAAAACAGTCGTTTCTGGGCATCGATTCTGCTCATACTCAAAAGCGGGCTGCTGGTGTAAACATTGTAGAAATTTTGCATTCTTAGAGTTTGAAATAAACCCTGGTATATAACTAAGTATACCATTTGAGGGCATACACCGACCTGTGTTTTCTTGGTGAACATAGAGGTTAAAAGTTTTTGACTTTGTTCAGTTGGTGGATTACGTGCAAGAGAGCCTGGAAGAACAACACTGGGTTCTGTCCTACGTAAATAAAGACGAGAAAATATATTCAATAGGCAATGTATCCTGCGAATTTGCCTTATATGTACTGTAAAAACAGTAATTTCGATTGCTGAAATCAAAACTTAAAAGACCCAACATCGATTAAACAACTTACTTTTCTGAGGAGCACATTGATGACATATTAATCTTAACATCCATATTATGACCTGGGTGCTTTGGTAGTAACTCCAGAATTTTATCAGCTAGCGTGCTGCCAGACTTAGACGACGCCTGAACCATATCCAATGTTCGATCTGCGAATATTACAGCACAACGTCCTCCTGTCGTCTAGAAATAGACACCCACTGTAAGCAACAAACCACTAAACACTTATTATACCCATTGTCAGCGAGCCTTCCCCGTTGACGAGTAAAATCGTCTGGCGTTAGCCTGAGTAAAATCGTCAGGCGTTAGCCTGGGTAAAATACTAAAGACAGGTGGTCGCTGTCAAAGGGTTAATATAAGACAGTTTTTAACCCATTGTCAGCGAGGCCCTCCCCCATGCATTGACGAGTAAAATCGCCTGGCATTAGCCAGAGTAAAATACCAAAGGTCGGTGGTCGCTCAAAGGGTTAAATGACACACTGACAAAAACTTTAAGGAACAGAGTGATCGCCCTATGTGCCTGACTGGAGAAACAATAATATAGAATCAAAATCCAATTATTTTTGGGCTTGAGAATCCGAAATCCAGTGAGTGAAATCCGGGACCCTTGGAGTGATGTCATCCGGAATCTTGAAGGTCAGAAATCCAGTAAAAGGAATCCGGAATCCAAAGACCTTCTGGATCTCCGAGATGAAGACAGAAATGACACTGATGGTTATTTTGAGAGCTGTCTGTAGGTGTGTTCAACCTATAATCCAATCTTGTGTAAGAGGGAGAAACCCTCTCACTTACAAGGAGCTAGCTCAAAATAACTACTACCTCATTTTAGTCTTCTTCGATCGAAACGTCACCTATTATTAACACTTTTGGCAGTTCTCTACCTTTGTGCCTTTGATTTGAAATATTTTGTGTAAAAATTTTTTCGTCACCTCGTGCATTTATTAGCATTAATTATATAACATGAGTCACCACTTACGCTGTTTTTTCTGGTTGACGAAAGGTTCACCACTTCAGTTGCTAAGAGTTTGGCGGTGTGGCCAATCCCATAACAGTCCTCTGTGAGATTCAGTCCACTAAATAAGTCACTCAGGGCTGATGCTAAAAGCTGACAAATATAATTGCATATATAAATGGAGATAGGTCTTTTAGTGCGCAAGGAACAACTTCGCTAAAGGACCATGCAGCTAAGAAACTGCAAAATTTTACTTGTATCCCATACCTTGATTTTTATTTGAAAGCCTTCAGGCATATGATGTAGTTCAACATCAGTAAGTGAGTTAAATATGCGTTCATGATCTCCCTAAAATATTTCAATTGGGAACTTCTTCAAAAACATATTAGTCCTCACACTCCAGCATTAGTTTCAAGCCAAGCAGAAAATTTGATAAGTTCTTTTAATCTGACCTATTTCATACTGTACTATTTTATCTTTAAGGACATATAATGATCTAGTTGTTTACCTTGCTTTTCAACCACTCCTGGATGACTGATAGATCGGAAGGAAGCACAGGTGAAAATGATGAAAATGAAGGTAGGAAGAATAGTCCTGGAATGATGTTTGCATGAAGCAAAGGAACATGCCTGATATCAACTGTTCCATACTGAAATAATTTAAACAAGAGTCATTTAATATTCAAACAATAGACATTGCCAATTATTCAGCTTTCATCTAACAGCCTCGTTTTGATGTTCCACAGCTTACTGATCTCATGTTGTGCTTAATAACTTTAAAGTAGTTTATGTGGATTCGTTCAGAAAATGCGAAAACTACTTTTGCATTTGCTTTCCAAACTAAATCAAATCATCATGGGAATGGGGCTACTGGGTAAATGGGAATAATCGGTAAGGTCTACTGTATTGAACTTAACAATTTCGCATATTTCTCTGTGATTTCATACTCAGAATATACCTTATTGTTCATCCAAAATCTGACAGCATCCTTAAACTTTTCAAAGAAGTTTTCTTTTTCTACATTCCCAGTTTTTTTTAGAACAAGGTCATGGTTGTTCTCAGAGATTGTACAGAAGATACAGCAATGGTGGAAGTAACTTGATTCGATAATTTTCTGTATCTTGTCAACAGTTCTACCATGCAAGAATGAACCCAAAACAAATACAACTTTCTTGTCATTTTTTGCACCATACTAGACAATGTAATTCATTACAAGTATATTAGCTATACTGAATATAACCGAAAGTAATAACTTGCAATCTTTTTACAACTATATATACTAGAAAAACAAAGTTTGTTACAAACTGAAAGTTTATGTCACAATAGAATCTTCTTTAAATGGAGACTGCTAGCCTGGCCTATTTGGAAGTCTGCCTGCAGCATTGTATTTGTCTTACACACAAGTACTGATGGACGTTAATTGGAGGTGCAGATGAACATTAATCGGCACAAGAACCAACAATATAGTCATGCATGCTATGGACATCCTGAAAAGGATTCTGAACCATTAACATATGTAAAGAATCCAGACAGACCAGAATGTGGGAACCAGAATCCAAGAATAGCATGGGAACTGGAATTACAAAGGTAGGATCCAGAATCAAAGGGAATCTAGGGGGTGAACCGTTCTAGGGTCCAGGGAGTGAGGTCTTGAACGCCGTGATTAGGGTCCAATCTATAGACCACCTCTCACTCCCAGTGATTCCATAATCAATGCTAACTCCCAGTTTGCAAACAGCAAATTACTGCAGTACAAATATTAAGAAAAGGATAAACTATAAAGGTTTAATTGGCCTAAATTACAAGATTCCGATACAGTGGTGATTTATCCCCAACTTAATATGACCCTGTAAGGTACAAATATAATCAGTATAATACGTTTAGTGTTATACTGTTAGAAAGAATATTTTTACTGAACTTGATTAATAAATATACAAAATGTATATTTATAAATTAATTGTATGTAATTTATTACATAGTATAGTTTATAATGCTAATAATAGAATAGTAAACTTTCATTATAATTTGGAACATATTTGTGGTGACTGCTAGGAAGCAACGATACCTATACGTGCACGAAACATACAACAGGGTAACTGGAGCTAAACTTAAATAATAGCAAAATGATAGGAAAACACTAACAGTTATTGACTAATAAACTGTTAATCGTTTCCATACCCCAGGTGAATCGAGACTTTGAATGTTTTTAGCTCCAGCGTCAAGTACGTCTAGCACACGCCCTGACCAGTGAAGAACCTCTGCGACGCCATCATCCATATAAACTAAAGAGTCTTTCAAAGAAACTAAAATAGAGTCCCATAAGGACCGTGAATATTTTTTGATTTCATCGTAAATATCGTCCGCCATTTTGATTTTGAAAAATGACCGTACAGGCACAGGGAACCCAAACGCTTTTCATGTCAGTAATAGGATGCCGCCTCTAGTGTTATTTCTAATCTCTTCTAATCTCTATGGAACAAGCAGCAGAATGAGACGTGGAATTTCAACAAGGAAAAACATTGATATATTTATTATTTACAATATTACATTTACATTACAATATCATGTACAAATTAAAGGGCATGTCAAGTCTTGTTCAAAGGGGAGCAAAAGGTTTGTTTGTATTTTTGAAGAACATGACATTGGAATGTCATGCACTGTTTTGATTTACTGATACATAATTAACTGGAGATTCAATGTACAAAAGTTAAAAATGTGTCAAATTTAGGCAAAGTATGCGACAGACATCACATACCCTCTGTAAACAATATTGGTGGATAGTTAACTCTTTTTTTAAATATCTTCCTCAAGCTTTCAATAGACCGATTCAGTCTTAATTGTATGCAAATTGCCCATTTCAATGTTTACATATACTTGTGAGAGATGGTTTGTTGTGTGTGCCCGAATATGAACACAAACAACAATGGGTTCTTATGACAATAATCATACAAACTACTAATTTACATCTCTAACAAGTACATGTAAACATTGAAATAGGTAATTTGCATACGAGCCCGAATCAGTCTATTGAGTGTACCAATGTACAAACCAGCTATATTATTAATCACTAATATTATTATCTTTGACAACATTTTTCGAAGACAAGGACCTTTTCTTGTAAAGGAATCTCTTTACTTCAGAGCGACCAGGGTGGAGGTACCCTTTGCCTGTAAAAGACAACAAGTACTCATCAAATAAAACACTGACACACTTGTACAAAAAACAGCATATTACCATACCTGTTTGTGTTGCTATCCGTGATACAAGCGCAACTAAAGGTTCTTTTAGTGCTTGCCTGTCTCCAACACAGATTTCATATAGTTTAACTAAAATACACGAAGCGCAACAATTATCATACGAAAGGTGTACATTAGGCTATAGTGTAGTAACCATTTTGATGAAAGTAACATGCTGTTGATAGTGTTTTGTACAGTCTAACTATATTTCGATTCTAATTCCAATTGTTGGATGCCAGTTTTCCCTAGCCTTGGATTCTAGATTCTAGGATTTTAACTGGAATCCAGGTTCTCAAAGGTAGATGAGTCAGTCCTAACTGTTATGAATATTTTTGAGACCTTTTTCACTTTCTGACCACTTTAGCACAGCTTTGTAATCACATTCCCTCTTCTCTAGTAAATCTGTTTTAGTACCCAGCACAATTAAAGGACACTAGAAAATAAGCAGGAAAATAAAATAAAAAAAACCTTGCAGAATGCAGCACCATTCTAAAGGTTTCACATTAAAGGCTTTGTGCCTGCAGGCAATGCAGTTATTGTAGTAGTATGTTTATATGCCAGAGCTGCTTCCCACCTGGTCTCGTCCACGAACTTTCTCAATTTCTTTTTTTATGGTTTCAACCATAGTCAAAGATTCTTTTGAGGTAATACTATATACTAAGACAAATCCCTACAAAAATGACATTCACCAAAATACAACATATTATTGACATTGTGTTAAATAAACCAATACTGTATTAAATGATGTAAGTTGAAGTTCTATATAAACCCCATCTGTGTTATCCAATCCATGAATATATAAAATAAATATACAATCAACATTCACTTACATCTGCAATATTAAGATAGTGCTTGCCTAATTCAGAATTGCTTGTATCCTGGAAGAAGATGGAGTAATAACGAATACTTTTATTTAGTAATTGTGAATGTTAATTAGTTAGTTGAATTAATTCAATCCAAATAATATTTATAATTCAAATAGTTATTTTCTTCATACTAGACCAGCTGTATCAAATATTCGCACTTTCTCCTTCACTCCTTGCTCTGTTTCGATCAAAATCTCATGAATATCCTCGATAGTTGGATGCAGCGCCTACAATGTGTCAATTCACAATTGTACAATTGTAACAACAATGTGAATGTCATTGAATCATTTGTTTACATGCATGTGATTCAAACAGAAATCAGTTGTAACTTGTACATCGCCAGTGAATCCCATTTTCACCACCAAAACACTTACAGCGCCAATGTTATGATGTCCGTGAACCAACTGTTCTATTATGGCTGACTTCCCAACCTTTCTTGAGCCGAAGAACACAATTCTTGAACATTTCGGCATACTCCAATCAGTCCAATGAATGAAAAAAACATTGAATGATTGATTTTACATTTCGCACAGAAGCTGGGTTGAACACCTCGCGGGTGCTTTCTTGCGGGTTTAACTCCAGTGGGTGTGGCTCAGAGTTCAATGGGTGTGACTGGAGCGTCATTAGTTTTACTTTATTTTGACTTTTTAGCGAGTATTTTACGCGTTCTGCATAAAAACGTCCATTTTTTATCACACATAACCGTTTAATCCAGTTATTTAAAAGCAGGTTACATTTCATTCCAATTTAAAGAAAACAAACAGGCCAGGTACCGCTGAGCAACGGTAATTGCGGAGCTCATATTCATATGCATGTTCACAGGCCGTAAAAACAAAAGAAATTGTTGATCCTTCCTCCATTGTCTATCAGGCAGTTTTAAAGTCTTCTTGTTTTTGAGATATTAAGTATTCAAATAAAACATCTCATTAAATACTAAATGAAATGATTTAAAATTTTGTCACTGGATACACAAAACCTAACCTTCACCTTTTCTGTTATCACGTTAAGAATTAATGACTTCATTTTTTTATTTGAATGCTTAATATTTCAAGAACAAGAAGAGATATCGAAAATTGTCAATAAATTCTCCTCATTATCATTTCCTATGTTTTTCAAATAAAACAAAAATCTGAATAACGAAAATTTCGTTGCATAGGTACTTTTAATACAAACAAGTGTGGTCCACATTCGTTTACATTTTAGGGCATGCTCAGAAGGGACTGTAACCTATTTAAGAGTGATAGAGTGACAATGCACACTTTCACGGCACGTTTAGGAGCAAAAGGTGCTACAAATGATATAAATAGCTTGGACTCTTGAAGTTTTCATTGGGCAATTTCCTTTGGTGAAGTACCTCTACAATCCTCTTTCATGTCTGTATTATTCCTCGACTTAATGACAAGTGGAACCGCGACATTATCTGCTCAGCATGTTTAAAATTCTATAACAGATATAAATACTATAGCTAGTGAACACCAAACGTGGACATCAAATATATGCATCAGTGCAAAATAACTTTTTTGCTTGGTGTTACAAGTTTTTTACATCCAGCTAAAAATACCGTCCACAAACGGTTTTTTTGCATGTAAAATGATATACACGTCCCGTCGACGAATCGCGTGATGCATGATCATCGCTTTTGTGGTAGAACTTCGTATACGCTTTGGGCCTTGACATTCATGAGACATTTTTCGCGGGTGTCTATTTCTATTACTATGGTTATTTTATTATTATTACTACGATTATTTTATTACTATGGTTACTTTATTACCATGGTTATTTTATTAAATATGACTGAAGAACAGCGACGACGCGACGTTCTACCAGTTGGGGAGAGGGGGTTAAAATTTTCGTAGGGCATGCTGATTGCACAAAAATCCTTTAGAAATAGAGACGTAGCCAGAGTGGAATCTTTGGCGAGGAGAAAATGAATGATTGCTTGCGCTGAAGGGTCGAAGGTAGCTATGTATGGATTTGAGACTTCGTGGGCCTAGATGGGTCAGTGACGAATACCGTTTGCACTTACAATTTATAAAACCTTACACGGGGCAAAACTGCTTAGCTTCATAATAATTAGCATTTTGTTTGAAAAAGGGCACTATGAACTATAGAATTATAGCGTAGGGGGGATAAATACCCCCTACCCATGCCTTCTGATTTGGCTTATGCCACGTGAAAGGGGCGTAAAGCTTTACGTGATGCGCGTTTGCCTTACTATTTGACTGTTTTGCGAAACTATATCCATAAATTGTGGTTTTATGAGACGACTTGGTTCTTGGTTTTCGCTTCCATTTTTGCTCAGTTTTGCAGGAGCCAGTTTTTCGCTCGAAATCTCACGATGCCTTTTCGACTCCTTTATTCCAAACAAGAGAAACAGCTGTTACGAAAAAACCAACGAGTCAAAGACACTACAATGTTGTGCTTGTAGTTGTGCAAACTTTCCAGACACAACCAGGTTAAGGCCAAAAATGTCTTTACTCTAATTGAAGCACTGTATAGTCAAATAGCAATTGCATCTAAGGAATAGTACTAGCTATAATAGATGTGATTAATTGTTTTTAAATATCAGTTAAGAAATAGCAACGGTTTCTTGTCCAAAAAACATCACCTAAGCAGTGGCCTGAACTGACAATGTCTGGAACAAGTCACTAGATATCATGGCCTAAATTTGATGTCGGATGTCTGCCAGTCAACACGCAGAGCAGCACATGAAATGATATACTCACGTAGGGGAATTGTAGTTCGTGACCTCATTATTGCGCGGTTTAATTGTATTGTTTTGTTAAAAAATATATCTATATACTTTATTCTACTATTAAATAATACCTGCCATTATTCCGGGTGGAAATGTCTCTTTTAAGCATTATTGATTATGAAAATTACTCTTTCGTTTTATACCTATGACTGAAAAAGTTTTCGAACAGCGCAATGGCCGGCGTTACAAAAGATGGCGCGTTTCCTGTTTCATAAACCCATTCATATATCTTTAACAAAACCTATCAGTTCGTCAGACTATGTTGATTAACTGAATGGATAATATATCATGCACGTATTCTTTTGTTATCAAAACGCCTTATCTTTCAATACTATATATGCTCCATCAAGCAAAACGACCACATGTGGCTAGAAAACCCAACTGCTGGAAAAAAGGAAAAGTCCCTCGTATGGTTTCTTTTGGATTTTAGCCAGGCTGCGCTGCTGTATATAAGGTTAGGGGTTCCTCGTGCCTTTTGGAATTCCTGCGTTTTTTATCGCAAACATACGCAGCGGCGCAATTTCAGCGATGCGGAATGAAACAGCGAAGTGCAAATGTGGCGAAAATTACGTGGGATAATTCCCCCTTATAATTAACACATCAGCAAATGACCAGAGTGAGACCGCGTGTGTGAGTGATCCAAGGCAGTTCGTTGAACCGTAACGGCTGCGATCGGCTGCGATTTGTTAATTACACTGATATTAATCTGACAAATTAACCAGTAATTAGAACAACAATTTACAATCGACAAACTACTGTATGGTTAGAACCTGTATGGAAATAATCACCGAAATCGATACTAATTTGAAATATGGGAACTGCAGAATTGTACAAAAGTCTAACCGCCCAAAGCCTCTTTCGAATTTTGCTTAGAAGTAGGATTATTCCCTCTATTTAGTTTTTCAATGAATAAACAGTTTCTAGCACATTATAATTCTTAAAATTCCTTGTTGGAAATAGGAGGTGCATGCAAAGGTTTTGTTTTTATTCAACGTTTCACGAGAACGAGTATGAATATTTACGATTTGAAATTTGAAAAACGATATGGTGCTAATGAATAAAGAAAAGACACGTTCTCTGACCAAAATATTTATATTTCTTCGAGCTTTCGGCTGCCCGTCTGCAGCC
>JAOTOK010027871.1:0-11758 GCA_025770025.1 Virgularia gustaviana
TTTACGTGCAGAATAAGGATCGTTTTCCAGTTCAGCCGTATCGTAGCGAAACGTACCGTATTTCATTGCTTCATAAGCACCAGAGCAAGACTATAATAACTTTCACACAAAAGAAATCGCTATGGTAGGATCGTAAAACGGACTTAACTGGAATACAGACAAATGCAGACAAGCAAAATACGAGTCCAGGAGGAGATATAGGATGTAGTGAATGTAGTTGAGTACTTGATGAGTATGGCCTAGCTATAGGCTTAGGCTTAGGGTAGGGGTAACGGTGTGCAGGTGAGCGTAACTCTATTTCTAACACTAAACAGAATATAGTCGCCAAAAGACGTACTGTACTCGTCTGTTAATGTATTTATTCGTTTCCAGTGTTTTAAAGTCGCCTACAACTGTCTATCTTCCAAAAAATTGCGGTGTTGCGTAGGCAGTGTAAATTACAAGCCAAAAGCGAAAAGGTGGTGAACTGCCAAAGGTGTGAATATTGTCAATATTAGCTGACGTCGTCTTCGCTCGCGTTGCTCTTCTGTTGCTCATCCTCCATTCGTTTGTTCCTTGTTCCTCGTCGGTCTTCTTGTATAGTCCATGTAAATATACCTGATACCGTCGCACTGCTGATGCTTAGTAATGAACTGATCTTTTGTATTGCTCGATTTGATATTTCATTTCTCTTCTTATACAACACACTTAACATTATTTTATAAATCGGGTAAATATGAAGAGCTAATATAGATGGGTGAGATAATTTTGCTTTCACGATATCTAACAAAAACATAAAGCAACCGATCTTGTCATCTGGCTGGGTTCCCTCCGAAATCGGCATGACAAGTTATGCCTACGGCGTAATACCCACCCACCACTTCCTAGGGGTTCATGAATATTGTCCAAGTATATAATATATGTATATGCGCGACAAACTTTCAAGTCTACTTTGATATAAAAAACTTCAAGGTGAGACAACAGATGGACGGGGCACACATAGTCTACAAATACAAATTGCTGCATGTTTATGTCCAAACAGGTTGTCTATCACACTCACATGAAGTACTATGAGTAGTGACCAATCGTTTTGGACTCACAATGACAATATTGATCCTGCACAGATGGCCGAAGTCTCGCGCGCAGTCAGGAGACATTCAATAATTCACGGTGTAAAAATTGCCATATGCCAGTAAAACGTACGCCAAGCAATGACCGTTATACTCAACGAATTATTCAAATTTCAAGTTACTCTTCAGCATTTAAAAATTCTTTAGTTTAAATTTAAACTAAACTACTTTAATCCAACTGGATAATATATATTTTCGAGTTACAGTTAAAATGTTAAGTAACTCCCATGGCAATGGACAACCCACAATTCAGCTTAGAACTACGGCATCGTTGAAATTTTTCGTGCAGCCAAACTAAGCAATATGGTGCAAGATGTTAGTTGACCAGCTTTTTAGCAATTTGTGCAATTATATGTTATAAAATATTTATGTGCTGATTAAAAGTCGTAGCAGTATAAGTCCTCGGCTAGCTGGCCGCGCAGATTAGATATGTAGAGAAGTTAAACTCCCTAGTTTGAGAAAGTTACAAATAAATCGGTCCAAAATGAAGGATTGCAAAAGAATATCGCATATGCTCTAAATAATGGATATGTCGGTCCCATTTGTAAGTTTGATCGTGTAAGCTTTTAACTTGATTCCGCTTACTTTGCTGCCATAGAAATACAAGGTGTGGTGCGATGTATTGAAAATATACCAGTCAAGTTGCCGAAGTGTAATGTTAAAGCCAATATCAAGACTAAATTGGTTACTCTATTGAACATTTTGTTTGTGTTATACTAGTTTAAAATATTCACGTTAAAAACGAAATTTTGGCAAATTTTTTATTGCAAATTCTTCAAATCAAAAAATTATATTTTAATTTCACGCCTCTGTATATTCTCGATAAAGCAGGAATATAAGATTTTGTGGGTACCCATCATGGAAAATTGGGATCAACCAAATTTCGCCCGTCGTACAATGATGGAGTCTTTCACTAGTAGCACGGTGTTCTAGTTGTGGTTATAGCTACGTATAAGATGCGCGGCAATTTATTGTGCTTTGCGTATGTTGGGCACTTGATGGCAAATCTCGCTGACAAATCTCGATTAATATTTAAGATAGGGACCGTGTGACAGCTTAAGCTATAGCGGTCGGGTGGTGAAAATTTATTCATGCGTTCTGTCGGATAGCATGTAGGGCTGGTCCTAATTCTAAGAGCTGTCATCTGTTATGAGACACACGGTGCTAAACACAGTGTTGTCATCAGTGAAATCCTATTGTGCTATTTTAATTAAAACAACGAGATCTCGATCAATCAGCGCCCGTTTAAAATTTAGGACGTTTGCTCTAACGAGGATATACTATCGCTGTGATCAGGATTACTAACAGTAAATTGGCAACTTTACTTGCGCGTCCCCCTATAGTTACCGCATATTGCGCTGTGCGTTTGAGTCTCGTGTGTAAGTGCAATTCTCATTATAAATAATTATACACATAAAAGCAAAAATACAAAGAACTGTACGGTATTGAGCCAGAAAATATCCAGTACAATGCTGCATGTAAGGGTAGCGTAAGTCCAGGGTACGCTGACGTATAACTACATAACCAGCGATAAAATTAAGTCGACATGACATCCTCCATGTTAAGTACCTATATAGTTTCATGCATGAATGATGTTTATAACTTTACCGTATTGTGATCTGCGAGCACAAGATGCAAATCATTAAGATATAGACTCTGAAATCTTGAATCAAATATACTAGCACTATCCATTAGAGAAAAATACTTGATTATGGGTAATTGTTGTGTTTCTTTAGCCAGGAATGAATCAGTTTTAATATAAAAAGCAGAAGAAAATTGAGGTTCAACGCAAACAGCGTTCGGATAATTTCATAAACATTTAATTTAGACGACTATTTCTGAATCACCACAAGTTACCCGTTACTCATTTACATAGGTTGGTATGTTACAGATCAACCACAGCACATCAAAATCATAATAACCAACACACCAATTATAACTATAACGGATCTTAAATTTTTGGTGTGAATTTTCCAGCTGACTTTAGTGGTTAAGACGTACGTGTCCTCTGCCTCCGATCGAATGACCAGTTTGCTTTATACTCCTATAATATAATATATGTGTGTGAACTATACATTGCAACATATATATCTTCCATATCCAATGAAATTGAATATAAACGGCTATTACCGTTCACAGACCACTATGTCGGTTAACAGCTAGAAAGCTGTTGAAAAAATGTTTTTGTGAATACTTCCTAAAAGCAGTATTTTCGTTTAATATTTTTTACTGCATGCAGCTGACTTTAGGCGATAATCACAAAATTGTTCAGAACTATATATCTTATCAAACCTTTTGTTGATCCGCACTGGGATTTTTTGGACTTAACTTTGGAGATTTTTCAAACCAAACATCTCGCACTAACCTAAAATCCTAAACCTGACCAAAGCCAACATTCTTTCAGAGAAAATGTCCCGATCGGAATGCTAAACCGGTTGAAAACGGTTCTACCCTCCCAACTGTAGGCAACTGGGGTTCCTATCCGATGCAAGTATAATAGGTTCTATACTGTCAGATCATCGAAACAGAGGACGAGTTCTGGTTGTGTTTTCACCGGTCCTAACAAAGCAGACATCTCATATTGAGTAATGACTGAAGTTACACGCCGGTTTTATACTCGCATGTTACTCGTTTATACTCGTATCTATTCCTGTGTTACTTGTATACAGTTATGTATACTCGTCTGTACTGGTGGGTTCTTTTACTCATGATCACCTCATTCTCTAGGGGAACCTATAGCTTTTGTTAGTAAATATGGCGATGCACTTGATATCAGTTAGTTATATTGAACTAAAGCAAGTTGCAAGGGAACTACATAATTATACTACTCTGCATGAAACAAAGGCTTCTCTACGTATATAATTACAAGGCCGCCTCAATTCTGCCAGCCATGCGACAGCCTTAACAAGATTGACAAAACAAGACAAAACATCACAAAAGTATTACGCATTTAACATGTCGTCTTAAGAATTCTCATTGTTTCGCGGTACACAATGAACACAATTCGTTCGGGGTGGAATAAATAAATTTGTTCGAAACAATCGAGCGCCTTGTGTGATCGCAATTCGTGCACTGGTGTATATATAATAATATATTATTTTACAACGATAATAATTTCTATGTACATTGCTTGATTGTTTGTATGTGTTCTTGTTTTTGAATAATTCTCGGTGTACTGTGAATGTTTCACAGAGACACCCGTGACGTCCATTTGGCGTTTATATGTGAATTTCCCATAGGCAAGTCGGCGAATCCTGAGTGCATGTCAGCTCCCTACTGTTGCCACACTTGAATATTAATGCTGTTTCTTCTGCATAATATTAAGATAACCGTCAGCGTTATCAGCGCCTTGAATCAAATCTTTTGTTGGGATTACTGCCGCGGCAATCAATGGTTCCTTTCCTAATCTCTGTTTCTCGTGGTCTCACACTATCACAATTGAAGCGGTGCTCTAGGTAGGATCCGCGAAGGCGTGAAGAAAGCGTCTTCGAATTCTTTATACTCTTGTCCGTCCTTTTTGTTCTAAATGAAATCGTTTCATGAATTCGTTAATATTTGATAAAATATCTCGAAAGCTGACCAGTTATATTGCTCCAAATATTGCCTTAAATCTTATACAATGTACGTTCTATAAACCTGAAAAAATCTATGTTTTCAAAAGCGGTTTAAAGCAGTCCTTTAAGACGTATACTAATTAAGAAAATCAAGAACTTGACCCGGAAGACTAACTTTGCTTCAACCTTGCTTTTATGCAGTATGAGGTTCCTCAAGCCAAGAAATTGTAAAAGAAAATATATATTTTTCAAAATACTGAGGTTTAATGTATTGCTTCCAACTGTGTTCCTTTGCTGAAGAAAATCAAGAACTTGCCCCTGTGGACTGCGCTTCCGAACCCTAATCCATGCTCTCATAACTGATGTTCCTCAACCCAAACGGGATGAGTTCACATGCTCCTTGGCAAATAAGTAGTAAGGGGCACTTTCCTATACGAGAGCTCAAGAGCCCAAAAGAAATAAGAACATTTAGACTAAAAAGATAAAAAAGATAATTGCAAAGAAGGACTCTTCTGACGCGACGTGCAAAAATGCATTTTGAGAAACCAGGTTTTGACGAGTCATAATAAAAATTATCTGGCCTAAAATCGTCTGGCTTTACTCCTATCTTCGTGTCAGAAATTAGAATTAACGTTGCGACATCTTAACACATGCAGTGTAATTACAGCCGAGATATTTTACTCTGTTCAACACTATTTTACGGTTTTACTGACAAGTAATTGAGAGTTCTTTCGGACAGAGGGCTAAGATTTCCTAAATCCCTGCTTTGGCTTAGACTGTCGTCCTCTTGAATTTACCAGAAGATTTTTGTCTTTACTGGGAACTGGATTCGTATTATTACTAAACTAAAGCCTCGGTCATTCAACTTGTCTCGTCCAGATCTCGAGTGATGTTCAATACACAAGAGTCATACAAACAATAAACGACGCCATACTTAAACGCTTGACAAAAGTTCAAGTCGCGTTACGGACTGTTGCGAGAAACGCTGTATGGAAAATTGCTTCGTGTTGCAGAGCCTTAACTATTTACTCGCGCTGGCTAAATATGATACTTCTTAAGTCTTGAAACACGATTCCATGGACCAGGAAGTGTTGGGCTGTTCGAGCCTTGGTGCAGGCTTCGCATGGATACAAAGCCTGTATGCAATTGAATTCTGCAGCGATTTCCCCTGCCAATTTACGATATTCACCAATGTCAACCGAGGCCGAGGGCCTTGATTTCCTAACATTTCTTGGCCAATTAGCGAAAAAATGATAGTAAACATTTTGGACAACGCATAGAATCTTTACAATCTTGGTCCCCAAAATACGCTAGACCGTCAATCAATACTATATTTTAACCATCTGAGACAAAAAGTTGATATGGGATAAGAACGTAGTGGAAACCAGTCCAGACGCTTGTATTTATTTACGGATTTGAGGATCTCTTTCAAGGGATTGGAAGTTAAAAAGTTTAAAGCTCTTTCCAAAGTTCAGACAACTTCCAATGTTTCTCCTCTGTATAAAACTAGACCTTTCTACTCCATGGATTACAACAATTCACGAGTTAGTTACTACTTTAATTTTGAAAACTATCACAGGGAAGGGCCATTGTTTCATATAATCGACGATCACTCCTATACGTTTTGGAACTGGGCTCGGTTAATTTGGTTGGTATGTACTGCACGCTGATCATGAATTGTCCCAATCGTACAGTTTTGTTTTAACTATATTTGTAACCATTCTATTTTATAACCAAATTTATAACTTCTTAATCTTGGTCCCAAAAATGTATATTCGCCTACTTTTATTAATTTAGACGCTTAAAAGCTCTAGCTTAGTTTATTTTTCCGATCTGTGTTATTTTGCTGCAATGCCGGATGTAGCTAATAAGCGAAAGCTTCACTTCGTTCCGCATTCATACATCTGGCTTTGAAGAAAAACCGAAACAGGAAAGTTAGTGAAAATCTAGAAAAGTTTGAAATACAAGTATAACAAAGTAACCGCGTACTGCATTTCATTTTGCTTTGTATCCAAAAGATCAGATCGAGGTATATATTCATAACAACACAATCAGTGCACATATTCACGGTTGGGTTCTCTAAGGTTTACTGAAACGTTACTGTTCGACTTTCCATGATAATATAGATTTTCGAAGAACTATCCGCAAGTTGTCATTAATATATAGATGCGAACATACGTATGCAGGTTTATTGCAGACAATCAACGTTTTAATAGTTGTCAGTGTGAATGACAGCTGGAAGCATCCGTAGCGATCAAAAGCTTCAAGACAATGGACAGCTATGGAAATTATATTCTACACTTATTGATTAAGTCTTGCGAGAAAGACATGTCCGTGCCCAAAACCAAACCGCTAGCTCTCCAACAACATTTTTCAACATTTTGTTAAGGCCACTAAAAAGAAAGTTTCACTGGTCCGCACTCTTGAAAACTCAGTTGTACAACGGGCACTGTGTTCATAGGCAGTTCGATATTGTGCGAATTCAAAGCCAAAACTGAAATACATCGGCTAAACCTAGAGCGAACAGAGCCGTTTATCAAAAATAATATTTCATAACAAATTTAAACAATGCTGTATTACAACATTGAGTGAATAATTTTTCAATAATTATCCACCATATGAGGTTATATATATATATATATATTGTTGAAGGTCCGACTTTGACATTTCAGTTAAGTGTTCTCTTAGCCACAATGTAAACTTGTGGAGAATTAAAACTTCCCACATTATTATTGGGCAACAATTATAATGTGAAATAGTGTCGTTTGTTGCGTGCGCAACCCCGAAAGGCTTTTGCGCGCCATGTCCTACATTTGGCGTGTAACTCACATTAAACGATGAGCTAGCTCTAGGCAAACCACAATTTTACACGCGAAAGCGACCACACACTTGTGCATTGAATTGTGAATGAAAGCCATAGAAATGAATAGTAATGATATGGTAATAATCATACGCGCATAATATATTATCAGTCGAGCTTTTTTATAAAAATTCTCGCCCGTTCGTTCACGGTTGGATGCGTTTACAAGCTTGAAATTTTAACATCAACTCTTATCAGAATTATCGTGTAGGCGAAGTTGTAAATGTACTGAATCTTTGGGTTCAATTCGTAAACGATATTGAAGGTACCCGTATAGTTATAAATACATACTAGTTATAAAGAAGTTCATTTATTATTGATGCGAATGGAGTCGTTGGACATGTTGGAGTATTTGCGATATTCGCAACGTTTTCTTCCACGTTTTACTAACTGGTGTTGTCGAGTAATTCGAAAATCGAAAACTAGTTTTGGAGTTGTTCAGTTATAAGACAAAACGCAAGCCATATGTCAGATTTCTTAAGCATACTGTTATTTCCAGATCGAAATCTATCACAGGACAATGCTTTGACGCATTTAATAACTTCAAACATGCTTTATGTTGAGGAGATCCATTTATTGCTATTGTAGAAAATTCTCGATTATTTTATGGCCAAGAGAACGAGCTTGGTTTAAGAAAATCCACAAAATTCTCACCTTATAATTATTTCGAAAACGGTCCACTAGGATAAACATGACATTGTTATTTTCTTTTGAAAACAACACTATGCAATGTTTTGTAGCTATTTCTCGCTCCTTGCGCGTACAATGTACGCGATAGCATATCGAAATAAAGTAAAACTTACACTTACCAAATCCAAACTTGGGAACCACGTCGACGAACCAGCGCCGTTTGGACCTTGCAGTACTTCGAGTTTTGCTTGAACGTCTGTCAGTTGTATAGGAGTCTTGCCGGCTTGGTTCAGGAGCTGTTGTAGTTGCCGTATGTACTCGATGGCGCTACGCAATGTTTTTACTTTGCTTAATTTCTTGTTCTTTGGATCCGTTGGCACGTGTTTTCGTAGACGAAGGAAGCCATCATTAACGAGCTTCACCCTACGCCGTTCACGAGCGTTCCGCCGCGCCACGACTTCGGGTTCCTTTTGTTTGACAGTTGTACGCGCGGCTGTCGAACGTCGTCTTCGCGTTGTCGACGGGAGCAGCACAGGTGGACTCACAAAGCTTTCTTTCTGTGGCAGTTCCGTAATATTAATGTTATTATTGTTATTGTTGTTGTTGTTGTTGTTGTTATTATTATTATTTGGTGCTTCGTTTTCGCTAAAGTTTAATACGCCACTTTGGTCTTCCTGCACGTCCCCGGTGACTTCAACCGATTCTTCGGGCATTATTGCTCGGCTACGTTTGTTCTGCGGCTCAGTTGTTATTGTCGTTGTTTCGTACGCCGAAGACAACTCCCTCTCATACTCGCGCACGCGTCCTTATATACTCCATTTAAGGCGTGACGTCACGTGCGCCGCGTCGCTATTGGCTGAAAGCACGCAAAACCCGTTACATTGTCACACAAGCAATTAAGCGAGTCCATCAATAATAAAATTACACATAAGAGGGCTCCGTAGAGATCGGTCTTGAAGATTTCATTCAAGGTGATGTGTTGTTGTCGCCGTCCCAATCAAAAGACAACAGTTGAAAATACTTTACTCGTGTTTTCGACAGAGCACATCTGGCGTAATGAAGCAGAGGAAATATTAGACGGCACAGGGGAAAAGTATATATTTCCAATTCCATGTAGATGATAACTTTAAGGAGAAACATACTCTAGCTCGGAATTATGGTCCAGAAAACTAAAAGAACATACATATATTGCATGCGAGTACATTATTATACGAAAACACAGAACTACATAATATGATTAAATATATAGGCTTAATCCTAACGGTAATCCTAACATTTTCACCTATGTCGTATTTTACTGTTACTCGTATATGTTACTTGCTACAGTTACTTTACCACCCCAATTTTAAACCCAACGTATGGTTAAAAAAAATAGCGGACAATTACAATTGCATGTCTCGTCTTGTTTTATCAAAAATAAAGTTCGAAAATCCTAAGATATCGATCATCCTGTGTTATTATACAAAGAATGTACTGAACTGTAGTCTGTTTATCTGAGATACATTAAATGGCCTGCTTTAGAAGGCATAGAACTGGCCTAGTATAGAGCAGCATCGCTTTTAAACAAGTTATATCGGCTTGCCTATAGTCGAATCTAATTATTAGATTTCTCCAACACTACTGTGTGCAATTTTGGAAAATTCAACACCATTTCAAATTCTAGTATTTTGTATGGACATATGATTAACGTGGTCCATGAAAGGTCGGTGCAGAACACTGACAATTCTGATCTATGTACTGCAATAAAAGTCCGCTGCAGGGTTGAGGAAAGGAGTCATTAATTTAGTGCAAGCTGCTAATGATTAACTGGTCACCCTCTATCAAATAAACGACGTGTCTAAAGCAACAATTTAGACAAAGAAAAATCAACTAACATATGTAAATATCTCACGGCAAACTTGCTGCCGCGGACTATTCCTTGACAACTACAACGACACCTTTGTATAACAACCATTGACACTTTCTATATAGTTTCTTCGAGATTTTGTTTTTAGGAATCATCAGCCATAAATAGTACTCCCTGTTGTGAAAAATTACATACTGACAATTCTGAAGTTATATAGCTAGGCCTTGTGAACTGGTTTTCAGCTCTCACGTCGCAGATTTTCAACTCATAAAATTCTGCCATAAGCTAGTTAGTTTCCTATAACTGCCGATCGTCATCAACCTTGGGTTCAGGGAAGAACAACCACAATGGCATTTTAACTTTCCAGCAGGAAAACCAGCAGTTCTAGCTCCTATAGGCCAGCTTGATTTAGCTAAACTTTGTTTTAGACGAGATTTGTTAGATGATGTGTTGTGTCAAAAGAAGACGATAAATACAAGTTAATTTTTCCTAGATTGGACCCTAGCACGCGGCTGTCTTGCTTCAACACGCACTTCCCGAATTTGCTTCAATGCACACAACACAATACTTTAAAAACGAGGCCGGCAATGAAACTCACCATATTACAAATACCATTGCCCGCCTTGATTTCATGTTATGGTCCCATGCATGTGCAATCAAGCAAATTCGGGAAATGTCTACCGGCCTTAGTCCGGGGGTGGGGGCGCGATTGTGGCAAAGAAAAGTTGTATGTAGGAAACGATTCCCAACAATAAAAATTTGCTGACTGTTCTTGTTTGCTTCAGCTTTTGTTTTGTCCCAATTGCGTCAAAGTCAAACAGATGACAATAAGGTTGTAATTGAAGACTTCTGTATTTGAATCCACTGTTCTCCAGTTTGCTTTCGGTCACCGCAATTCCTTGTTTTATTTACGATGTGTTGTGCCAAAGAGAAGATAACAATGACTACTTTAAAACTGGGAATAAGTATATACCATGCCAGAAACAAAAAAATGTTGTAGCTTATATGTTGTATGTTCTTGCCCGGGCTCAAAGCCATACGAATGGAAATTTTAAAAATACGAAAAGAGTGAGCCACAATTGTTGGTTTCGTACAATTTCGGTCGTCCAATGTTGACCTTCAAAGAAATATTTTATTGTTCCTTCTTGACAAGAAAAAACATGATGGCACAAGCATATGTACATGTATTTACTTTCAAAAGGCGTTAATTTTGTTCGGAAAGTGCTGTCGGTCATGTTTGCGCATTTAATCAAATGTAGAATTGTTCAATTATGTCCAGCCATGCCATCAACATTCGTCAGTTATTCCACACTTGACCAATGTTTGCCGACGAATCACGTTTGTCGACACCCGTTAGCTCGTACACTTTTTATGATGTAAACAAAAGCGATTTAATGGGAATCGTCATTAGTTGCCAAGCGATTAAAACAGACAAATCTCGTCAGTTTTTTTACTCGTCACAAGAACCAACGTCCGACCGGTGCAGAAGAACCGAATTCAAAGGAAATATTGCTGAAGACGTTTATCCATGTATATTTTAGTACTATGCACAGCAGCTTTTCTCTGGTATTACAAGTAGACAAACCATGGTTTTAAAGCCTGTACCGACAGGCCTCAGTAAGGGAGTTTAGATACTACTCTCTTGAAAGACTGGAATTTCATTCTTGCCCCTATTATTATTTAGCTATTATTATTATTATTATTATTATTATTATTATTATTATTATTATTATTATTATTATTATTATTATTATTATTA
>JAOTOK010027882.1:0-11754 GCA_025770025.1 Virgularia gustaviana
ATATTGATTTTGCTGCCTTTAACACGTCAGAACGTCGGAACCATTTGGCCAAATTTAATGAAAATTTTAGCAAAATTGATGAAAAAATCTTGGGTCTTACATATATTTTTTTGAATTTTGGGGTTATAGACACTTTAAAAAATATGCCGATTTCATGCATTCCATTGGTCGTAAAGTGGTCACTTACAGGTGTGGTCTTATTGTTGATGAGCGTTAGTTTTGGCTTGGAGCATCACCGGACAGGTAAGTTTGTGACCCAGCATGTACACCGCCTTTTGGATTAATCGGGGTGAGATGTTTAGGCAAGAAAGAGAACCAGAACAGACATCCAAAAGAACTTTGTGGTGAAAGCACATTTTTTATCGAAAAATCAGGACAGCAATACACCCTAAAGAAGACAACCAAGCATTACTCACAAGTTCAAGGTCAGATGGCATTATCTGGTGCTGAGTGGTGCGAATTTCTTGTCTATTAAGAGGCAGGTATGCTCGTAATAAGGTTGGCCGGGATAGAGATTGTATTTTTGATGAGATGAAGCACTTGGACAATTTCTACTTTAAGTACTATTTACCTGTTCTCGCTGAGAAATATATGCCAACTTATGTTGAAGTTTAGAAAACATAGCAATCAATTGATCAGTGAAATTGATTTTACTGCATGAGCAAATTGAATCTACATTTATGCCAAATATTATTTAAATAATATACAAACTTTACAAATACAAATAATACAGTCTCATACTTTAATTATATAATGGGATTATTCACATTATGTACAGATTTTTACATGATTTACATGAAACTAATTGCTGTGTGTTTAATTGTTGTGTATAAAATTGTGTATATTGCTGTATATTGCTTAATACAAACAGGATTTGGGATTGGCATACAAAAACGACAGTAATTGTTTTTGATTCATTATTTTGAAAATTGGTTTCTATAGTTTTGGCTTTCATTGTTGCGAGCAACCAATCACAAAGCTTGTTAGTATAAGTACCAGGTGATTACCCATTTAAAGTGATTTTTTGTTATTTCTTGTGTCATTATCATACTGAGTATAATTACTATAACATTACAAACAATTATTCCTCTGCAGACCAAATGGAATTTTGTGCTTCAGGGAGTTTTGCAATGATGCCAGGCTGGAAATTAGTCAGTAAGCAGCATGCAGTAAAAAGTTGATTAATATTACTGACTAGACGTAAAGGAATAACACCATCAAAGATGTGAAAGTTCTTTACATTTATGAACCTTTCTATGTGAATCCTGTCTTGTGCAATGGCTTGTGATTCGACTACTTCCTCCTGGCTAAATTGATTTCTTCCATCCAGAAATGCTGGTATATTTAAATGAACTCCCTTGGGCAGGCAGTCTGCAATGGTAAACCCACGATCGGCCATGACAGCATCACCCCTATTAAACTTTAAATTTTTAAAAATCCACTTTGCTTTAGAATTTCAACATCTGATATGGACCCTGTAAAAAGCTGGCTAACAAAACTACAGCCACCAGATGGAGTACAACCAATAAGGCATTTTAGGGTCATGTGATTTTTGTAGGTAGAAAATAATTCTGAAACAAGAACCAATGAAGTAGGGGTCTGTACTTTGATCTCTGTGCAATCTATAATAACCCGAGTTGCAGGATATTTTTGTCAAATAGCTTCAGGCATATTTCTATCAACTGTCTCCCTGTCAGGCCAAATGTTCAATGAGCCAAGCCTCAGATAAACAAAGTTACTCCATGTAATTACAATTCTACACACAGTAGATTCTGATATGAGTGAGCTAGATGATGCCGTCTCAACCTCTGTCGCACTCTGCATAAAAACAAGAAAAACTCATTGATAGTACTCAGTTTGCTTGGTCTTCCTTGCTTTAAAAAACCATCTTTCCCTGACTCCCCCAAATTACATGTTTGTTTGACTGGTGTCATAACTGATGTCGATTGCCAATATTTTATGTTTTCTCCACATCGACCAGGATTGAGAAAATTGTAGCATTGTACTAGAACCTCTGAGTTTGAGAAGCCAGTGTAAAATCTTATGTCTTCATCATATTTCTTAAACTTTTCATAACAAAAATCACTGCCTCCTTGACCTTTAGTAGTGTGAGTTATCCTGTTTCACCTTTTCTTTTGATTTACACTTTAATTCTAAGGCACTAATTACAGCTTTCAGCCGTTCAATTTCCTCTTTTAGAGAGTCCACATCACTTTCATTTGTACAGACATCATTGATATTTAAAATTTCCTCATTTGACTGAACACTCACAGCAGCTTGGGCTGATCTTTCCCTGCATCGTTCTAGTGGATTCACCCTTGGTTTAATCATTCTAGACCAACTGAAACGACTGGGGACTGCATCCTTTTTCAACCTTCTGTTATTCACAGACTTACCAATCCTATGTACATAAAATCTTTTTCATCAAAGTGTTTAGAACAAACTTTTGTTGAGATGTTCACCTTTCAGTTGGCACTCTCACACAGTCGAAGTCTCGCCAACCATTGCTTTTTCAATGCCTTTTTTGCAGGGAAATTGAAGAATGACACAGAGCTCGGAACATTTTCTGTCCTTAACTTACATGTGTATACACAACATTTATTCACCATTGCTTTTCTTCATACCATGCCAGCATTGGATGGCGGAGCTCAGACAAAAATAACTATAATAATAATAATAAGGACAAGCAAAATATGCGTTTTAAACGTGAACAAATAACTTTTCTTTTGAGAGAAATCATAGAAATATCAAACATAAGTTTAGCAAAAGTGTAGTAAATGCTTGGTAGCTTTAAGTGGCATCCATTTTGTTTACTTTGAATTCCAGCCTAAATCGCCAATCGCATATGAGCCTCGTTTTCATGCGGCAGCCGCCATTTTTATGAAATAGGTCTATACCGAACTCATCAAGGGAGGTTGAGTAAGTATTTTACGTAGTGATGTGGATAATGCACAAAGCAATGTCAAGCACCATGGTGGGGGATGTTCAAACCCTGGGCAATTTTACATTTTTTGAAAATAATGTTTTTGTTTCAACTGTAAGTTCGCAAATCCAGAAGCAGGGGTACGGCAGAATGGGTACAATGGCAACAGTTATCCAGTACTGCAAAAATTGTGTCTGTGAGCCATTCAGATGGCACAGTCAACCATTGGTGAAGGGACAACCAGCTGGGAACATAATGATGGGTTTTGGGATATTGGTGTCAGGGGCGTACATCAGCCAAACATTTTTGTTGTTTAAGCATATGAACACCTATCTACAATGTCAATTCAGACATATTTCCGGCATCAGAGTCAATTTTTATCTCCATCCATTCTCAGCTATTGGGAGAAATACCAAAATCAGTTGATTGACATGGTTAAACACATAGATGGTGATGATGACAGTTCATGGTCTGGTGATGGTCGATATGACTCGATGGGTCATAATGCTAAATATGGTGTTTATACCATGCTCAACAATAATATATCCAAACTGGTTCACTTTGAATTGCTACAGGTAACAATTATACATATATGTATGTTATATATGAATAGTAGTTGTAATTATTTCCTGTGTTTTAGGCAAACCAGTCCACTAGCAGCAATGCAATTGAGCTTGATGCAGCTCAGTGTTGAGGTGAAAATTGATGTTTTCATAAGTGATCGGCATAAGGGAATTGCAAAGTGGATAAAAGTTTCTGAAAAGGGCACAAAACACTATAATGATATTTGGCATGTTAATAAGGGGATTAATAAGAAAATTATCAAAGCTAGCAAACAAAAAGGTTGCGAGGGGCTAAGAAAGTGGTGAAAATGCATTAGAAACCATCTATACTGGAGTGTGCAGAGCACACAAATTGGTTTTGAAGAGCTCATAGCAGCTAAGTGGAAATCCACAGTTAGGCACATGGCCAACAAGATCACCCTGATGAGCTTTTTCGAGAGTGTGCCCATAGTCCTGATTTTGGGAAAAGAGAGTAGATTAAAATGGTATTTATTATAGTAAATACTAAATACCTACCAGTCATTAACAGGTATTCTCCCATCACTTCGCATTTTGAGAGTTAAGGCGACAGTCCGCCTTTGTCTACTTCTTCTTCTTCTTCCTCTTCCACGTCGTTTTCTCTTGGCTGTGCTAGAGGTTCATCATCATAAGCATTAACCTGTGATCGCACTACATGGTACAATTCATCCTCACTTCCTCGAGTAGGTGATCATGTGGAGTTTGAACCAGCGCTTACGCTGGAATCATCATCGCGATCAGACATTGTCAGGCAAGATATATTGTAAAAGTAACCGTAGAATGATTCCTGTTGTTCTGCGACCAAAATTCACACTGTGAGCGCTGTGGAAGTATTACGATAGCCCACAACACAGTTGTTTTTGACAGTAATCGAAGCCCACAACTCATTGTTATGACGTCAGGCAGAGTTGGCTTTATTGGGCTTGATATATGACACTAGCAGATGATTCCCTTGGCGGATATCTTTGGTGCGTTCTAAATAGTGAGTCACGCATTATACTACTCAGACTGCTCGATTTTGTTTGTAGTTTGTCAGAGTGATTTCCCTCGGTGGATAGTATGGTCTTGCATTCCTCACATGTAATTGAATGCTGAATTTGCACTTGCCTTGTTTGATGAGAGAGCCTTTTTTGATGACTGGCCCACTGGCAGTCGTGCTGGGCAGTCCATCAGCATTTGGTTCCAGCTGGTGAAAATCGCCCCTTAATACCACCTGAATTCTCCCAAATGGGAGTGAATTGTTGTGTATTTTCTGATTAACAACGTGGAAATATACCATAATTAACACATGTACTGGCTTTATCTGGTCTACTATATTTTGCCGGCTGCGGACATGTTCCATAAGGAACTGCGCAGGCAATTCAGCAGTGTTCAGGCCATAAAGTGAGAGCACTGTTTTTGCTATAATATAATACTTATGACTGGTTTCCAAGTATTATATGATAAGTGAAGTACCACAACCTCATGGCCAGAAGTACATGACCAGACCATGTGCATGTCATGTGTCAATATAACGGACATGCGACATTTGATACGTCATGCACTCACTGGTCCTGTTGTCACTATAATGCAGAACTTCCAACTGCCATTAAGAAAACTTCTGTCTCTGCAGCTGTCTATATAATGTGTTTGTCAATTGCTCAATTGTGGCCATCGATTGGCCTGCCCTCAACTGGTTGTAATGCTCTTATTTGGTTCTGGATGCATTCATTCAACGAGAACATGCAACGAGAGTGTAATGGATGTGTTGCGTGTTAACATTCAGCCAGCCAGATTTCATTTAGTGCCTGACATACAGCAGGGTTGTGGAGTCATTCATGATTTTTCCTCAAATAAATCCATATGCCAAGAATTTTCACAAAATTTGCATTCTTGCAAGTGCATAAATGGCTAAAAAGCACAGGAAAAATAAATAAGCACTCCGGTATGTGTTTAATATTAAGTAGTTTCTAGTATTTTGTGTGTATTGAAATGTTGGTAGTCGTGTTCAATATGGGCACGTCATCAGCTCACTTGCCAAGCCTGTCTAATCTTTCACAAAACAACAGGCACTGTACTTCAAATGTATTCTACACAATTTCTAGTACTTCTTTGCAATTTTTTTTTATTTGTTTGCACAGAAACATACTTTTCAGGCTACTGTCAAAAATAGTGAATTATTTGACTCTTAAACTTCATTAAAAATATTAAATGATATGGAAAATAATACTTTATTACTATTCAACAATTAAATCAGCAGTCAGGCTAAAAATTGTCCATAAATATCAGTTCCTAAATGTCTATGAAATTGTAGTGCTCACATGCATTGACCAATATTGGTGCCTGAATCACCTTTTTATTTTATCTTTGCTATAAAAGGTCTTATATCTTAGAAGGCCACTTCCAATAATTTCCTATGTTGACCATGACTGAAACTTCACCAGGAAATGTCTTGTCGTATTCTACAACACACCAGCTAGATATATCAATATCATCACGGACTGAAGTTGATGAAAATTCGGCACTCTTTTTCAACTGGAACACACATGGCTCAGAATCTTTCATTTCAATAAATGGGATGCTTTTGATATCTGGAACAGTTAGGATATTCCCAATTTGGGATTTGTGGAACCGATGTATTCATCGGCAATATTCACAATATTGACATTACAAACTTCTTCAGCAATAGCACAGAGGGTTGAGCAATCCGTCACCGAGGCCTTGAAGGAATTGACAGCAGTCCACACTTGTCACTTGATGGAACCACAAATGCCATAAACTCACCCTTTACCATGCAATGTCGTAAAAAGATTCCAGCTAATAGACACACTATGCTGGTGCTAAAGAACAGAAATTAGGTAGACTGATAGCTGAGAAAGTGCAACAATGTATCCACCAGCGGTCTACAATAAAAATTTAATAATAATTGTGCTGTTGATCAATGGAATATGAAAGCTTGAAACATTTCTTTCTTATTTCAGTATAATATGTGTTACTAATTTGAAAAAATCACAATGGAGTTCTGCTGAAAGGTCACGGGTGCCCTCCTGCCATGCTTCTGGCACCTGTTCAGCTTTGAAAATCAGCCACTTTTCAAATCTTATTCCCCATAACTTTCCAGTAATCAAACCTTTGCACTGCATAAATATTGAATAATCCTATAACCATTAAGATTGAGAAAATTTAGTAAGATTGCGGTAACCAGGGCTCATTTGTTCAATGTGTTAAGACATTTGTCAGAATCAAATTTTTATTCAAATTCACTTTTTATATTTCAACCAATTCACAATTAACCGCATGCAAAATTTTATTTGCTCTGTTTCACAAAGTAATTGTTGACTAACCAAGGGTTGGTTATGCTTTAAACAACAAGCCCTGTGTAATTGTGCACTGCTTAAAGGGATAACCTGGTGCTCCAGGTGTTTTATACCCGACATAGGACCTACGATTGATTCTTGAATAGTCCCATAGTCTCTGATGTTGGTCTTCCGACCAACAATACCACTAAAAAACGGATATGATATAATGAAATAATAAGTGATATGATGCTGATGTTGTTAAAAGGGAACATATTATCTATGTCTTTGGGGGGGGATTAAACTTATATATGGAAATGTAAAGCCAGATTTGATTCAACATCTGTTGAACACTTTTGTGATTTCTTGCCAAGAAGTGCAGAGTTGGCATAAAAAAACAAGTAAAAAATTTATGTATTATTTTATTATTGTACTTTATAATATGAATATAGGTAATATTGGGTTTATCATGAAGAGAAAAAATAATGATGAATTTATTATCTTACATTTTTCATTTCTTCACACTCAGAATGCTACATTTTTTAACAGATAGTCCTCGGCAGAATCACTGTCCAAGTACTGTTTCAAGCTCAGTTTAATCGCCTAGATTTTATTCCTTCTCACAAGTATATATACATATGCTCTGGCAGTTCAGCTTGTTATGCGCAAGCCCGCGCTTGCTAGTCACGTAACTAGCATATTTAGAAATAATATGGAATACCTATTGTAACATCTTCCCTTCTTTCAAAAGGAAACAAAAAACAAAACAAAAAACAAAATCAGTAACAACAAAAAATCAAAACAATTTGCAACCTAACAATATATAAGGTGTTCTATAGAAAGTGTTCTGTTGAACCGGGCACACTTGATAAATCCATAGCGCTTTGGTGGATTTGTCGTTGAACGCAAACGTGTTCGATAGGAAGTTGTGTGAGAAACACATTGACCATCTGGTCAGTTGTGCTGCGGCATACTCATGGGAGTGTTCGTATTTCTGTCGTATCCCCTTGTTCACATGACGTGGTGCTGCTATCACAGGGGGTGGATATGGGAATGTCGTCATTAGGCTCACTCACAAACTTCTCATTGGTCTTGAGTAGATCTTGGCGGTTTCTCCGACGCCTTGTCCCACAGTCTGTTTCAAGAATGAACGATCTGGGGGTATCAGTCTTCTTTACGACTTTTGGCTTTAACCGGCCATGAACTCTTCTCATGTATACAAGCTGCAGATCGTACAGGGAGGTCTGATAACTTCTTACTGGCACAATCATGGTAATGCTTCACCCCTCTCGAAATGACTGCCTTGAAACTTACGAGGAAGTTGGTGATTTTTCACCCCACCATTAGAAATAATTCTCCTTAGATCCGGCAATAAGGTCCGAACGTTTCTGGCCATGAGCTTCTCGGTTGTTGTGCTAAAAGAGCCAGATATGGGTCTCCACCTTGAGGAGCAGCTTTCTTGCACAGTTGCTTGACAACATTCGCTGCACTTTCTGCCATCCTATTTGATTTAGGATGTTCTGGACTAGTTGTTTTGTCTGAATTCACAGGAAAGTGCAAACTGTTTAAATTCCCAGCTGGAGAACTGGGGTCTATTGTCCGAAATCTGCAATTTTGGGATTCCATTACGTTCAAAGATTGATTTGTCATATATATATATATATTTATGAAAACAAGTAGAGATGTACAGCAGCTGTGAAACGTTATTGCAGATCGAACTACCATGCTAGTGAATGTACCAATTACAAATCAATATTTGTTTGCATTCACAGCTGGTAGCAGAGGCTCAGTGACTCTTGGGAAGATATTAGCTTTTGTTACATGTGGAGAAAGAGAACCTGTACTTCAACTATATTAACTGTCCCATTGAGGTCTGGATCTGAGGAAGATTATTCGGAGCTACTACAGTTTCTGGAAGACGTGTCAAGCTATGTACAAGATTGTGGGGAAAAACAAGCATCCTCAAGTAAAAAAAAGGAAGCAGATGATAAGATGAAGGGGTTGGCAATGCGAAATGCTGCCATGGTAACCCACGTGAGTAACTACCCTTTTAGTTCCCTATTTGTGTGTAATTTATTAATTTTCGAGCCAACAGTGAAGAAAGTAATTATGAATCAATATGGCGCTTGATAAGAATGATAATGGAATAAAAATGATAATGTTTGATTTTTGATAGAGAGAAAGTTATCAGAACAAATGGATGATGATTGTATAGAGACATTGGAACTGGGAGATAATGATCAAGCAGGTATGTCTTGCCAGGCAGTCTACCACTGCTTAGGTATCAAATTTAAGTTCATCAGGACACTATATGAACCCACAATATAATATGTTGACCAATACTTTGGACTGTTATTATTGTTTGAGTTTTACCCTGCATAAAGATAATTTCAATGATTTCTAGGTAAATGCAAGAAACAAGCAAAACCTACCACAAGACGTGCTGGACCTGCCCAGTTGCTAACCTACTTAGCAGACAAGAATGAGAAATCTATTAAAATATTGGAGGGAAAACTTGATCTTGAAGAACGAAAAATAGCCATGGAGGAAAAGAGAATGCAGTTTGAAAAAGAAAAGGTGGGGTGCTCTTCTGAGTGGGAAACTTAACAAACGTTAACTTTTGGAATGCACATGCAGGTTTATCAGAGTAATTGTTGAATATATATAATCAATAGTTCCATACAAAATGATTTTATTTAATGTGTGTATTTTATTGAATGTATATTTTAAATGTTGACTATATACATATTTTAGTAATTAACTCACGATCCATTACATCAATAAAAAAATACATGTTTTGTTCAGCAATTTCTTCTAGAAATGGTTGTTTAGATGTTTCCAGGCTGGGTGGGTCAAGTCCAAAATAATCTCTTGTCTGTGACCCATACAGACATGTTTGGCAGTTTGCTAAAATTGCTACTGTTGCATAAAATTTACCAACTTGCTGAAGGAGCACCTTTAAATAGCAATCTTTCCATATGCCCACTCGACGCTGCTTACTTTACTCATGTCTTCATTGAAGGTTTTCTCCGCTTGTGCTAATTGTGCTCCTTTGAAAGGGGATAGAAGGTGGCTCCTCACTGGGTAGGCAGGATCACCATTAGGCTTATTCATTTTATTCTGAAGTAATTCAAGCAAAACACGAACGACAAAAGTCAAACGGCTAGCTGCCGTTTGCCGTGCGTCGTTTACGCAAAGCTTAATCTATTTTAGTGGCTACGTGGCTACGCATTCAAAACCAATGAAGTGAGGCAATAGTAAAATGACGTAATGATGACGTACATATATTTTTAGTGGCTACGTGGCTACGCAGTCAAAATCAATGAAGTGAGCTAATAGTAAAATGACGTAATGATAATGTAGATATATTTTTAGTGGCTACGCGGCTACGCAGTCAAAATCAATGAAGTGAGGCAATAGTAAAATGACGTAATGATGATGTAGATATATTTTTAGTGGCTACGTGGCTACGCAGTCAAAATCAATGAAGTGAGCTAATAGTAAAATGACGTAATGATAATGTAGATATATTTTTTAGTGGCTATGTGGCCACGCAGTCAAAAGCAATGAAGTGAGGTAATAGTAAAATGATGTAATGATAATGTAGATATATTTTTAGCAGCTACGCAGTCAAAACCAATGAAGTGAGGTAATAGTAAAATGATGTAATGATAATGTAGGTATATTTTTTAGTGGCAACGTGGCTACGCAGTCAAAACCAATGAAGTGAGGTAATAGTAAAATGACGAACTGATAATGTAGATATATTTTTTAGTGGCTGCGCGGCTACGTGGCTACGCAGCCAAAGGCCCAAAACCAATGAAGTGAGGCAATAGTAAAATCACGTAATGATAAGGTATATATATTTTCCGTGGCTACGTGGCTACGCAGTAAAAACCAATGAAGTGAGGCAATTGTAAAATCACGTAATGATAAGGTATATATATTTTCCGTGGCCATGTGGCTATGCAGTCAAAACCAATTAAGTGAGGCAATAGTAAAGTGACGTAAGTGGTTAGGTGGCTACGCAGCCAAAACCGATGAAGTAAGTAAGGCATATAAGCCAGTTCGGAAATGAGGGTGGGGGAGCTTGAGGGTTGGCTAGTTAGCTGCTTGTGGTGCATTGTGGTACCGTTTGGGGGGCGCGAGGAAAAGCTAGCTTTATTAGCTTCTATCAATCAGGTTTACAAAGGACAATTAAAAAACAATACGATCGTAATTTTTATTGTATGGGATAGTGGAATTGCTGTGTCCCTGGTTGCACAAACAATTGGCGCAATTCTCCAGATGTAACAGCTCACAGAATCCCTGCTGATGCTGAACTTCGTAAGGAGTACGACAGGTTTATTCGAAACGATAACCTGAAGGTCTCGTCTTCGGGCAGCAGAATATGTGGGGCAGGCTTTGGCGGAGGTGGAAGAGCATGTAGGACTCATGTCTCCAATATTCCCTAGTCACCAAAGAGGCAGTATGTTGTCGGGAAATTATAAAACATCCCTTGCCTGTGCAGAAATCAAAGCGTCGAAGACAAGACAGCATAAGTCGCCAAGATACCCCAACTTCAAGTGAACTTCATGAACATGATGATTTCGCCGTGAATAACCTCGTAAATAACGACACCTCATGTGTGACAAGCCAGAATGTACCTAGTCTTCAATTCTTGTGCCTTTGCAGAGTCAAAGAAAATCATATACAGCATAACATGGAAAAGCAGGAGATAACAAGACTTTGTGCTGAAGTTGAAGAAACCCAAGCCCTGAGAGAAGAGATCACAAACCTTGAACAACAAGTCAAGTCACTGAAATACCAGGTCACAATTCTCACTTACAAGCTACAATGTGAGCCAATGTTTGACATTGAGCGTTACAAAGATGGTGTTTTGGGCTAAAATATTTACGTGAAAAAATTGAAGAGGCGCGACCAGGATTAAACATATTGAGTAAAATTAGTGACAACGTTCTCTGGTCTGAATATT
>JAOTOK010027904.1:0-11751 GCA_025770025.1 Virgularia gustaviana
GCGTAATTTATACTGGTGTACAGAACAGCGAAAATAAAGTGTCAAACGTGTAGTTTACCCGTACCCGTTACCGGAACCGGGGTATCGTAACCTCTCTAATATGTAAACGTACGATCCGTAACCGTCAACTTACTGTCGTCCTATTGTTTTATGAACATGGCTGGGCGCCATTGCGTAAACACCCTTTGGTGCAAAATTCCTGAACCAGTTGAGAACTCCCAAATATTATGACCGAATGAACTCTGTAAACCGAGTCCTTTCCCTAGCTGCTCATGGCTGTTTTGGTTTACTTAGATTGATATAGATCCGCTATTCGGCTGTTTAAGGTGGCTAGGTAGAGCTCAAGAAGTGGTTTTAACTTGCTAGCAGTGCAGAGGTAAACTATTGTATTAATAAGTAAACAAATCGTTTCCATAGCAACATTGACGATTTAATATGGCCGCAAAATACACTGAAACGTTAACGTTGTTTTTTTCGCAAATGAACCCGGTGACCACCCATTTTTCCCATTTAACATTTGTCAGCATAAATAATGATAATAATATTAAATATTTTATAATAATTATCAACAAATTTCCTTAACAGGGAAAATGTTTTTTATTTGGCATTACAGAATTTTTTTTAAATTGGTCGATTTATCCTCATTTATGTGGAGAAACATTTGATGAAAAATGGGGGTCAGCAGGTTCATTTACGAAATAAACACTATTTAGTGTAATCGGTGAGCATACTGGATCGACATTGATGCTATGGAAATGGTTTGTGTACTTCGTTACAGTTTTTGTGTACTTTTGTAGTTTCCATACTTAGCACTGCTAGCAATAAGGTAAAACCAATTTCAGTCTCCCCATTGTAATGTTTCAGTGATTCATTTGCATTTTTTAAAAACCAAAAGTATACAATTTCCCTAGAACTGCATCGAACCAGTTTAATTCTTTGTAAAATAAACTCATAAATATGCCAAAAGTATCACGCTATTGTAGGACGCTACTTTACACATTCTTTGGTCCAATATATAAACATAGTCCGCACGCCGGCAGCTAGACCGAAAATAGCGATGCAGAGGGTCGACACAAAAGGAAATAGTAATAAATAATACTAATAGACCCACACCGATGCGAGTAATAATATTAAATTACTAACCTTTTGGATCAAGAGTGGACTGCAGTTTCCCAGGCGAACCAAGCATTACGGTGTTGAGATCAATACTTTCATCGTCGGAATCATCCGGGGGGTTCAAGTAGTAACTCAACGGTCTCCTTTTTACAAACTTGTGATGAGCAGAACGACCCAAGTCCGTTTGGTGAGGTAAGGGCTTGCGTTCAATCCTCACAGCTCCAAACCACGAGAACGCCATCGGGGCAGGGTTTTTATGACCTTCAATTAACTCCCAGGGACTGATCTTCTGTCTGCCTTTCACTTGAAAACCCTTTTTGAAACAGAAAGGAATAGTATAGTCACTAGCTCATCAAAACATCACACATCGTTCGGCTAAAGTAAGCCATGTCACAAACAACTCTCCTAAGTCAAGTCTGCAAGTCAAGTCAGGTCAGGTTGTATTGAATCACACAACTTGTATTTAATCTTTGGTCAATTTTTTGTGAGTTTTTGAATATTCGGATATAAATTATCGGGTGCATCTAACCGTTTTTCAAATATATCATGCTACAGTACGCCTGAACACATCACAGAAAGTCTTCCGTGCGGTTTTATCGTATTTTTTTATCTCATATTATGCGTGATATTTTGGTTGTAGTTTCAGCATTTTTAATTTAAATTACAGTGTTTTTGTCGTAGTTTTATATACAAGGAAATTCAGGTGTTCCCTACGCTTTTTGGTAAAAAGGATTGGGTGATCTGCAGTTTTCCAGCTTCAAAGATGGTGGCGTATTTATCATTTCAGTTACCTATAGAGTTCACTGATTAAACACACCTGAACTTACATGTATATAAAACTAATACAAAAAAGCTTTAAATTGGTGCACTTAAAATGAAAAATCCCCACACAACAACCAAGATATCGTATGGATAAGATGAAATTTACGATGAAACCGTGCGAAAAATGTTTTTTAAACTGAGTTTTGAGACTTTCTGGGATGTGTTCAGGCGTACTATAGCATGATTTGTATAGAAAATAGTTAGATACACTCAATAATTTGTATCGTAACATGTAAAAAAAATAATAATTAACCAAAGATTCAATACAAATTGTGCTGTTTAGCAATTTTTGGCGGCCATATAGGATTAAGCCAAACATAGGGGACCTACTATTGAGTTAGCGTTACAGGTTATATAGAGTTCACTGGTATTTACGTGTATGCAGACACGGCAATTATAGCTGATTAGCGCAATATCAGGGCAAGTTGAAACGTTGATAATATTAGTTACCTCGCGTCGCGTAGCAACAGCAAGGTCTTACTTTGCCAACCGCCTTTTTTTAAATTTTACTATGGTCAGGAATTTTGTCCCCCCCCCCTTGCAGGTACGCTAGCGTGCATGCGCTACGCAGGCGGGGTGGTGAAATCTATGACCGAATCTGTCGACTATGCGCCATCTTGCAATAATTCTTTCTATACTTTCGATTTTCGATTTTGAAATATAAGCAAACACAAAGATCGCTTGTTTTCAAGTGCTTTATTGTCTTGACGTCGGATGTGTTTTACAAACGTTAGATTGTCTATAATTATTCGGAACTAGGGCAGCTCAGCCCCCGAGTCAACGACTGAACAGTCTGAACGAGTGAACGAACGAGGAGAGTTTCGCAGAACATGGAGCGCTCGGTAGAACGAACAAGGACAACTAAATCGATGACATCTCTACATGAGCGCTCTGTAGAACGAGGGTAGCTTCGTATAGAAGTTGAAGAACTGAACGAGGTCGAGAGACTTCCGTAAACAAACCTCGTGAAGTTAGCTTACAGTTCGCCAGCTGACAATGGGCTACCGATTCACATAGGTACTTACTACTAGTGTTTTAAAACAGTTTAGAGAATTAAACAAAATTATAACAAAAACGTACACATTAAATGCTTAAAAAGGTATGCCAGGTAGTATGAACAAACGTCGAGCAGAGTAACAAATTGTAGTGATGTTGATGGCCTATATTCGTGGTTCCGAAGTGATCAAGCAGAAATATTTTAAGCGTATCAAAATCTATATCCCTTGGAATTTTCATGTAGTGCCCACTGGGCTTCTCAGGGAAATGTGGGGGCCCGGGGCAAAATCTGGTTTAGGGGCCCTTTTCCTCCCTTACCATTTTCTCTTATTGCATGGTATATATCTTTACCATAAAAAATTTGCTTTTTTTCTTTCTTCTGGCTCCCTCATCAACCGGGGCCCCGGGGCAAATTGCCCCCTTTGCCCCACCCCCCTCTGAGAGGCCCTGATGCACAGTGGTATATAACAAAGACGACTTTAGTCCTTTAGGGTCAAAAAAGGACATATTTTTTGTCGTCAGACCGGAATAAAGTTAGACTCGGCCCAAGCAACATAATTATGCCTATGGACGAGAATTTCGTTCCCTATGCAGGTGCGCTGACCTGCATGTAGGCTGCAAGCGGTCCCCCGACGGCGGCAACGGCGGTCAATGCATGCCACCATTCCATCTCAAAAGCAAAAGGCGCCCAAAGGCGACCAAGTTACCCCAATAGCTGATAGTCCTCGACACAAGTCAGAAAGTCCGGCGTACAGCAAGGCGAGGTTAATGCCCAGCGGCCATCTTGTTATTCATACTTTAAATTCGTTGACAACATCTTAAAATATATCCCCCATGCAATTGTTCCACACGCAGACGTTGTTTTAAGCGTCAACAGCTTGTGATATCACATATAATGAGGTTAAAATTATAAACCATAAATGAGAAAACTAGTAATACACATAGACAACAAACCTCTTTTGTTTCTTCATTCTCCGTCGTTGAGCTCTGTGATTCCGAAAGAATGGAAAAATCGTTGTGTTGACTTTTTTCCACAGTAACTACCTCGATCGATCGTCCTGGGAAGGGCAGTAGCTGTTTGCAGTCCTCTATATCGGAAGGATTTTTCCCAAGAAGTTTTCGCTGAAGATGAGAGAAAAAATTATCAAATAATGAAGAGATGGATATAAGTGAAAATATATAACGTTTTTTTGTTAACTACATATACCACTACAACTACCTTATCATTATGAGAGAATGCAAATGTTTATCATTGTATACCCTATTTCGGCATAATAGCAACGAACAATATGACTGTTTAACATTAAAAAAGTCACGCTAGATTCGGCTGTCTTCTGTCATGGTCGTGTTGACTACAAACAACTATTAATGAGTATAACTTAACACAAGACTGCATGTGATCACAAATGGCAAGAAATAACTAAATTGGGTTAAAGACAACGAAGGAAGGAAATATCGTTTAAAATGCTTGTTGCAAAGAAAGGAGAGGATTGCATTCTTGTTCTTTTATAGTGTGCAAACAAGTGATCTTTGGAAAAAGAAAACGTGACCTAGAAATCAGACGGCCTCTCGCACTCACTCCTAGCAAGTTAATTGATCCGAATTGGAATCATTTTAGGTCCACAGTAAAGACATTTACGACCATGCTTCTCCAATCTATATGTCATTATCGGTAGCGATTTTACATCTATCTACGTAGAATACAGTGAATGTGCATGGAAACAAAATGATTCTGGTCTTTCGCAAACATTCAAACGAATGAATACAGAACACCTTTTCGACAATCGGTGCTATATTATTTTAGTCTTGACATACGTGCTAGTTTCAGTGCCAGAAACTGGTGACTTCAGTTTTTTCCAGACACTTTTGATAACGTGTACGCACTCCAGGGTTATTGATCTCAGTGGTCCAACACATGCCTGTGGCGCCGAATTGTAATGGCGTCTTATTTTTGTTTGTACCTGGCACAAACATTACATAAATAATTTGGCGTTTTTGCTGCTTTACTTTATGTGCAACGACGTGAATAGCTATTTCGTATCAACTGTTAGGTTTTTACATTCAAAGCAATCTCAAAATATGCTGTGTAGTACATAAAAGTTACAAGAAACAAGTGTACAGTAGTGTACAAGTTGATTTCATTTTCAGGGTCGGCGTCTTTAGGATCATGGCCTTTTAGGTATTGTTACGAAAAGCAATCATGTATCAACAACATATAATTCTGTACAGAATATATCAATCTTCACAGTAATCCATTTTGTTTTCTGTTGAATAAGAATTATTTCACATACGAATACGTTTTCTTTAGAAGGCCAAGTATTGCTAAAAAGATTTTGATAGTAAATTACGCAAGCTGCAAAGCTATTACCCAAACAAGTTGGATTTAGAAGTATACGCCCAATGGTATACACTTTGCTTCTGGGCTGCATAATATAACGAATTTAGGTGGGAATATTGATACCAGTGAAAAAACAGGCTGAATAACAAAAGTAACACGTTTCATCGGCAAGCTCAATACCATCTCTATCGACGTATAATTTCTGCACATAAAATATAAATCCATAAAATTCAATTTTCTGATCTGTTTTTTTCTGCTTTTCGTCACAAACCCGTTTACCAATAGCGTGGATCTCACATGGATATCATCATATCACATCACTAACACAGTGATCACACGGCAAACTATCTTGATTCCTGGTGATAAAATGATTGAAATCCACGACTAAAAGTTGTTCGATCACTAATTCAAAGTCGTAGCTAGCTCGCGGTGGCGCTTGTCACCTTGTTGACAGTTGTCCGGCGTACATCCGGGACTCAATTTCACTTCCTTATTTACGTACGAGTCCCCAAATTCCACGCTAGATGCTGACTCTAGTGTTATATAATCTCTATGCTGGTGACACCCATCACAAGGTCTATCGCGTACCCGGTTTACATAGATCAAGAAACTCGGCGTACGCTACTAATCATATACAGGGCAAAATTTCTGAAATGTTATTGGCTAATGAAACAGCAATTTTTCAGAAGCCTTCGAAATAATATGATGACCATAACATAATAAAACATATACAAAGGAAACTGGACAATCAAAACATATAAATCTGTTGATTCCCGAAAGGGGTTAAAGATATTTCATTACCTTGAGGCGCTTGAATAAACTGCTACTGAACTTTCGACCATCTTCCGACAGTTGGCCACTTGTCGACTCCGATGAAGTAATTAAATTCATCAAAACGGATAACATGTCCAGCACGTTAGTATAGTGATTCCTGAATGAAAAAAAAACATTTTCAGGAAAAAACTGCAACGTTTAATCACATTTCAACCAAAAAACATTGAAAACATCGACGAAGATGTTCGGGTGCGATCTTTGAAAACAGGAATGAATGAGCAAATTGGTTTACGTATTCCTACAAGTGCGGAATCGCACAGCCTTGTTCATAATCGTTTTTAACAGGTTCGGACTGTCCTGAGCTAGTCAGATAAAAAAGCGCTGTTATATCATACCTGTTCATAGCTGTCAGCAGCACTGTCCATGTCTGTTGATTTAACGTTCTTGACCAGCGCGGCTGCAACAGCGCTTTTGAAGGCTATCGATCTAACAGGGCTGTTCATGCACATTAACAACACCATTTAGGGTCTGCTATAGTTCAATAGGCCTACTTTCACCCATGATATTTCTGCGCGTCTACTACAACAAATTTCGTAATAGTCGACGACAGCTTGCATTCTTTGCCCAACAGACCTTATTGAACACTAAGGAAGATTCCCGACAATAACCCGTCCTAGTAGGGATTCTTTTTTGCAATTCAATCTAATCGCACGCGGTGTCGAAAATCAATTTTGTTTAGTATGAGATTAAGTTGGGCAAAACAAAATGGCACCGGATACCGTGAAAAAGAGGTGGATTACTCTCGCTGACAGGCAGAAGAAAAGACGTTCTTCCAAACTATCGAACAAAGCTTGTTGCATGAATTCCCTTTAATTAGATCAGAATGTTGTATACGAGGGCGTATACTTACAAATTCCCCGAAATACAATCTGTTGAAAGAATCCCGCAGCTGATCAGGTCGAATAAAACGACCGCCCAATCAGCAGCCATCTGCAGACCTTTGGGACTGGCTATGGAATCGAACATAACACCGACCTAACGATAATAACAGAATGATATAAGGTATTGAAATACACGCGGTGTAATACTAATAGTCAATTTACACACTCGTCTTGATTTTCTTCTTACCAGGCGTAGTCTTAGGTCCAGCGCATCTTGCAGAAATGACTTGCTCTTCTTGTCTCCAGGATGACTTTCCTGACATAAAGCGATACAAAGGCAACACCATTAGCTTCTAATCCCAAGATGTTGCCAAAAAGCAACGAGGGTTGGCAAAAGGAAACGATAGTTAGCAAAAGGCAACATTTTACTCCTGCGCCAAACGCTTTCTAAGGGCAGGACTCAGGGGAACTCGTTTGATAAAGGACTAAAGTAAACAAAGTTGCAGTAGATGCAGGTGGTCTTGTCCATCAAATTGGTACGGGTCGTACAATTGCCGCATCTGTATGCCCTACGGTTCCTCATAAAATTGGCAGAAGTGCCGTACGGCCCCTCATTAATAATATCCGTATAGAATCCACAGTCGGACAACCCTCTTACTCCTGAACAAATCACCATCCGGCGCCCATACAAGTATCAAACAAGGAAGATATTAATGTAAGACGCGGGCATGTGCAATTGTTAATTTGCGTTCTCGCAAAAGTTTCTATGATATACGTATACGTGTTAAAGGGAAATGACTACAACATTTTTTATGGTGTAGTTTTACCTCAATCGGAGCTTCGAGGAGATCTTGAAATTGTTTTAGAAGGGACACTAACAGTGGCTCTCTTTGTTCGCCCAATGTTTGTAGACAGGAAAGTATAAGGTGCAGGAACGGTTGTGTATGCACCAAACATGGCCTACAAGTGATCACAAACATATTAAACTTTGAATGAAGTATTATGCGTGACGTGCATGTACAATACATGAATACATTAGGATTACATCATGCAGCGTACGTTCACTAACATCGTTCCCACCGGTAGGGTAGCTCAGGTGGTTCCTACTGTTTAGAGTAAAACAGCAGATGGTGCAGTGATTGACCCACTTCTGCACGTGACTGCGTTTTATTGGTTCTACGTAATCATGCTTGCTTTGCGCGGTTGCATTGTAACTGAGAGCGCATATATTGTATATATTTTTACGGGGTCCATTTTAACGGAGGTTGGTAACTAAATAAAGATTGACCGAGCCAGAGGTCCGAACCGTTCCTTTATTAATTCCTGATTTTGTGACTGAAACATGTTTTCAAATGCACTAAACGGCTATTTAAAGTCCCAAAATTCAAATCCCCCCCAGGGCCTATTCGCTTTCACTTGGCCAAAAATTACCCTCTGTACATAGTCAATGTTTCTAAAGGATTTGGACGCAATTAGTATACCCTACCTATAACCCCAACACCAACACCAAGGGTATAGTTATAGAGTTGTTCCCGTTCGTCTTTCTACACACCGAGACGAAACGGCAACCATTTTTATACACACCGAGACGAAACGGCAACCCATTTTGTGAATATAGTGTTTTGTAGTATACTAACACGGTATTTTTACGAGATGTATAGGGTCAGTATTGGGATAATTGAACTTCCTTGAAAAAATCTCTCCATTAATTAACATGACATTAAAATTCTAGTTTAAAACAAAACCTTTACTTACCCAAATGTTTGCTTCTTGTTTTTCCACCACCCTTTATCGCCAAGTACATCGCCAGCAGTCTTCAAAATCTTACCATGTAATCCACTGGAAAGTTTATTAATGAGAGGTTCCACAAGCCACTCGGGACCTTTTGTAAAATCGTCCGATTTTTCGACGCTACTGTTATGGGATATGGATAATGTCCTGGGTTCAACGAAAACTCTTAAACAGGCAGATGAAATACAGTCCAACAGTTGTTCCAATTTCTATACAACAAAACACACTGGATAAAGCGACTATTTTTCTAGTCTTTCAGGCCTCGTCCACACGTATTCGGATATTTTTAAAAACGCATATATTTTTCTCCGTTTTTAAAAAAAATCCGCGTCCACACGTAGTGTATTCGAATCGTTTTCGCCTGTCCACACGAATACGCGAAAACGATGGAAATATGATAGCGACCGGTTAAGAGCATGCGCACTGAGCAGCGCAAATCATTGCTGGCTCGAAATTTCATGTTTTATATGCACGCGCACATGTCAACACGTGTAGATGTTTTTACCCGCGACTGCATAAACAACAACAAACTTGTGCAGATTGTCTTGTTTATATTGTTAAAAACATTGTTAGTCGATTAAAATGGCAACATCATCAAAAGAATCTGTGAAATCTAAGACAAAAGGCAGCAAACCTGACTCATTTGTTTGGACGGATGATGAATCTTCGTGGCTTAGGAGCCTTCTTTATATTTAATCGTTTCAAAACGATTCTTCTTGACGTTGGAGCAGACAACATCCTCATGATGTTCACTCGCTTTCTCAGATATTCCCCCTGCACAGTTAACATGTTAACATGGAGCTGCAGACATGCCATTAAACTTGATATTAGGCTAAGCATGAAAGGCAACAACAACCCTTGGTTCGCCATTTTGAAAACTCATGCCACTATACGAGAGGTGCAGTAGACTGGAACCCATTCAAACGTCATCGTTTTCAAAAACCTCCGTTTTTGACCGTCCACACGGAAACGCGTAACCGGCGTTTTCAAAAACCTCCACTCTGGAGAGCGTTTTCAAAAACATCCGTTTTCGGTAGCCGAAAACGCCGTTTACGTGTGGACGGATGCCCAAAACGGAGAAAAATATATGCGTTTTGAAAAATATCCGGATACGTGTGGACGGGGCCTCAGGTACTCGTCCCTGGTTGACATATAACAATACAGATAACACAAATGCTTATCATGATAGAGTTCCTTACGTACATTACTACGTATATGAACATTCGTTCAGTCAAGAAAACTAGACTTATCCGAAAAGCCTTTATTGACCATAGGGGTAAATATATGAAAACATTTTGCGGATATTTTACAGCGCCACCCCGTTCATAGTGGTCATAAAATACCCTGTTAAATCGGAGGTCAGGATTAAGTGCCTGGACAGTATGTACTTTTCTATAAAAGACAGAAATATTTTTTTCAGAAATAGCTTATTATAGGGTTGTGCATAGGTTTTACGACTATATTTTGTTAGAGCGCTTCAAATACTTTTTAGCCACAAACATCATCGAAAGCCAACCAAGCAAACTGCAAAACCAACACCAAACTGTTGAAGTTGTTGTTGGCGTTGCATGCCATACTGTTGTCTTATCGTGAAACAAAAATATTTGGAATTTAAGCAACCAGTCATACAAAAAATCTCATTGAATGGTTTGACAAGCAATACGGTATTTACTCGTTTCTCGCCCTGCGGGTTCGGAAAAATACTGATAAGAAACTCGTAAAATACCAGGCCGTATTGCATATCAAACCATTAAATTAATCAACAATACCTCTTTATCAGCTTTGTTAATCATTAAAAACAGTTCCAACCAAGAATTGCGAAACGACCAATGGTTTAGGTTCTGGTCATTAGAAAAAAAAAACATTAGAACATTACAATTGGAAACAAAGTCAAAATTCCGTTCTTTCAAAATTTTACAGGAAATTTATATTCAGTTAACAGAATAACAAACCAGAATTGTGTTAGATATCCTTTTGATACACAATAAGATATTGAACGAATGCCGCTGGTCAAAATGTACAGAAAGCGTTTGCGGGATTTGCACGCAAAAAAACGGCTCAGGCCAAGTGACCACGAAGCTTTAAAAGTGAAACGCATGACTTTTTCTGAAGCCGTTCTAGTTCCCAGAGAGGTATGAATGTACCTTCTTACGCCTTACTTAAAAAGGCTCCTTGCATTACCCACAATATAGTAGCTTATGTTGGAATGAGAGAGGCGATCGACAAATACCAATTATTATTTTCTAATCAAACCTACGAAGCGTTGACAAGTAACAAATTATATTTGATTCCATACAACGTTGTTAAGGTCCAAACTAGTTCTTGTACTATGTGGTGTTTTTAAATGATACAATTTGTTCTTCAAGTTGTGCTTGTTCTGGTTATACATATAGCTATTAGCTGTGGCCCCGCGTTCATCTGACAAGTGTCCTTTGATGATAAATCCTAATTTTCATTTTAAAATCATAAACCGCTCCTCGGCGGTCTTTTAAATGCGTGGGAAACTAACGTTTGGTTTCCGAATATCCATGGTTACAGCTATTGCAATGGGACAGAATAAACATCACATATTTTTTCTTTTGCGACAGGGACTATCGACTTCGGAAAAAGATGCGAGTCAGATGAAACACACGATTGCAGCGTTGGGCGATTCAAAAATCTATTCAAAAATCGTCATCACCAACTTGTGGTAAAAATAAAGGAGTTGTTTGGAGTTTTGACAGAATAACAAAAAAATGAATGCGATGAGCTCCGGCGACGGCGGCTTTTCCGCGAGCCTTTTTGCATTAAGTATCTAAAATTTAAATTAAATGATAACTTCGCATAGTTGGCTGAATAAAACGAACCCCGTTACCGTTGCAGTCCACCCGTGATCAACACAGAAGACAAGTGGGTCGAAATGACGGGTCATGAATAGCAATTTCTTAAAATGCCTATATCATGGTCAGGGATTTCCCTTTTTTGTAATATTTGAACAAAATGAAGTAAGTTAGTAATTAATTTTCTTAGAAAAAACCGCATCTTCTAGGATTA
>JAOTOK010027915.1:0-11750 GCA_025770025.1 Virgularia gustaviana
AATTTTGATGACTTTAAAAAACTCACTCGTGCATGTTTTTTCCAAATTGCACTCGAAACCATACTATTACCTATACAAACAACACAATATACGCGTCACGGAATGACTGGATAACGTACGCATGAGGTTTATTAAATTGTGATCGAGCTTGCAATGTACAGTATGTACTCCAATGACTATATATGCCCCCAACCTAGCGCCTTCTAGCGAAACAACTTGTTGCTGGAGTAACGGCAGTGCCACAATATATGGGTATAGTAACATAATATTAACGCTATATAAGGATACATGAAGATTACGTTGCAAGTTAGGGTGTGGCACGTAGGTACTGGACTGATTTTAAGCTCGGGACAGCTTATATGAACCCTTTCCTCTCTATTTATGCCAAGGTTGAATATATACTGTCTTGTAATTCTTAGCTCCCTCCCCCCTAATTTCATGGCCAAATGCCCACATTGCAATGTCAAATCACTGTATTAATGAGCTTGTTCTTATCTTAATCCTATAGACTTACCCTAATCGACATTCCTTTTCGTAACAGCTTTACCTAACAAAATATAATATCATAATGATTGAAATAGTACCACCTACACTCTCTGTACCTGACAATCTTTTTTCACAAAATTTTACCTTAAGCAAGCCAGTCTCCTCATGCACTTGCCTTTAGCGCCATCCGTTCGGTAACCATACGCATTTGTCCTAAACAACACATCTTTCCTTGAAATTGCCTGCCTTAAATAGCTGCATTTGCCATTCAGCCGAATTTACCGAATCAGAAGTCTTGCCTAGTTTGCATATAACAAAATTCGTGTGGTAATATTTCAATTATAAACATATCATGCGCACACTTTAAATATATAAATAATTATTCATATGAATCTCAATAAATTATATTAAATGCTCCACGTTGGTAGTAGCTAGCGTGTAAGGAACTCATGGAACTCAAAGGCTCGTGTGTATCTTAATAAGGTACTAGGCTATTATTTTACCCTAACCTGAATATACAAAAAATTGAAAAGATCGTTAAATATTGATATATTCATCGATCAAGCCATTTCCTGTAAGGAAGAAAATCGGAGCTATATATCTCCTCTCTTATGTATCTTTGGCGGTATATCCATAGGCATACTAGAATTTGATCTGATGGGGACTGTCAAACATCTGTTGACATGCCAATAAACATGATTAATAGTGTTTTAATTAAGACAAGAAGGAATTTTAAGCGGTCCTCTACAAAATATGAGACTGGGCCAAAAATAGCGGGACATATACTGGGCATTCTATATCCAAGACTCCACTTTCACGGCCAAGCAGACATTTCGCTACTTAACGCGTATTAAAATGCATGAAATTGACTATACGGGCCATGTCACATTATTCACTTTGCTTAACATGTCGAACTGTACCGCAAGGGCTGTAATATGTTTTAAGTCCCTTGAAATGTTTCCTGGTATTTTCTTATTTGGATTTCCAAAACAATTAGATAGGTTTAAATAGAGTTAGCGAGCCTCTTTAGTATGCCTATCTGTTAATTAGTTTTGTCTGGCAGAAGTACATAGGTCGTAGGGACGAGGTTTCACCTGGGTGGCAGTTGATGACTTTTCAGGGGGTCAAGGGTATTTTGCCAAGAAAATATGATTACATTAACGTACCAACTCTCTAAACTGGCATTTCCTGCGTTTTGGAAACTAGCGGAAACTAGCAAATCTCAAAGACTCAGACTGATATGTAGGTTGAGTTAATGTGGACTGCGTTTCTTCAAATTTCTTGAATAAACGAACTGCATGGCTTAGTTAGCTTATAGTAAGGATTAATAATTATATTATTAATCTCGAATGATTTCTTTAAAACATCCAAGCTTTTCATGAAAGGTGTTTTTACAAACCACAAAAGCCGTTGTATAACGTACAGACGCGTTAAATTCCCAGCATCGGGCGTGTATTGCGCCACCTCTTTTACTTTAGCATACGACTTTTGTTGATTTATGCTAGCGTGATAGTTATGAAAATAATAATTGGCAGTAGAGAAACTGACATGTTGTCGGAAAATTGTTTTTTATTTGATACTTTTGTTGGGCCTGTTGGAAAACTAAACGTTTTGGGTCTTTCTAGGGTATAGGGCATGCATTGGCCAAGTTGTTAATGTAGCCGCCCTTGTGACATAATAGGAACTTTAGTTATATTACTGGCAATATTTATATCGAGAAGACTAAATGTTAGAGGGTACGTAAGAAAATCTGAAGAAAGAAAAAATAGAAAAGAAATATGATACGAAGTACATGTAAGATAGAAATAAGACGTTGATTTCGGTCATAGCTACTGAATGAATTCAACTTCAAATAATATCTGTATTATGGTGCACATATATGAAAGTAAACAGCATTTAATTATAAATTTATTACAGCTGTGAAAGTCTAGCAGACACGAGGAAAGTGTTTATCTGGTAAGTTTAGAATTTTATTTCAATATTGAACACGGATCGACGACAAAAATGTGAAGTACTGACAAGTAGATTTAATTGCTTGAAGTAAACATCTTGTTGATCCTGATTTCCTGGTATTAGGCGGGGTTAATCCCCCCAGAACATTACAATCATCAGCTAGATTAAGAAAACTAATCGAAAAACAGTCCCTCAAAAGTGTGTTACAGAAAATGTGGTGAAGTTCGGAGAAATTTGATAATAATAGTTGGTTAACGCATCCTAATTGTATAGCGTCACATTTTAGAAACTTGGCGTGCATATTTCGTTAAGTTAGAAACTGCTTTTGTAACAGATGGTCCACATAAGAACTTTTTGTTGTTGCATAATTCTCTTTAATAACAATCATTAGTTGATTGATCAATACCGTCGAAGGAGAATTATTATTGTTGCGACTGATCGTACTTAATTGCATTCATTGCAGATCAGTTGAAGCGAGTTTTCCGCTATTTTATAGGCTCTCTAAGTTTACACTTTAACGGAGGAGCTCAAGGATAACAAACAGTATATAAATATAGCATTAAATATAGCATGCATTTTAGAAAATAAGTCAGCACAGTTATAAGTCAGCTACATTCCTACCTAACATGAAGGTATTTGATGATTAGCTGACTGGTTTGCAGTACCCAAGGTTTGCAGGACGCGTTAGCGTCTGAGGGCTTTATATTAACACTACAATCCGACCTTCGAGGAATTTATCTAACTTAGTTAATTCTTGGGGAGGTTTTATTTTCTTGGTCTGTTCAATTTGGATGAAAGAATTGTGAGATTTTTCTTGCCATTTTCAATTTCAAAAACAATTAGTATTCAAGGTTTGCATGCCGTATATATCTCGCGGTACATCAAAGAAAACCGACTCTTCAGAAAGTTTTATTGTCGTAATGTGACCCCATGACCCCATGGCTATTGGTCGTCGTTTTCGCACTTTTTAGGTTTTCATATATCGTACAATTTTATACTTTCTTTCACAGGAAACTTTTGGCTTGGCTATAGTACACTGATTGTGATATCAGGGCATTCAATTATACCGATGTTTCGATTGGGCAAATAAATATTTAACTGGATGAACTGGTATTAACATTGAAATTATGCGGATAAATGTAGGCAATGTGAAATTCCAATTCAGTAGAAACAAAGTGCTGTGCGTGAATCAATTAATGCTTCCCGGGTTTCCAGTGACCCCTGTAGAGCACTAGTCTTGCAAGATGATCAGTTAATTTATTGCTCAAAAATTTAGAGCACTTACACACGCTTGGCAGTCCGTTATTTACTCTGTGGCCAGCGAATGCTTTGTGAAGAACCATGGAAACACGTCCACTTACTCAAAAACTGTATATGTGCATGTCCCGGAAACATAATTGTCCGTATGGCCGAGAAATGATTGCTTTTTTTTCCTGTATAATGCCCAATGTATATGTACTGTATGCGAATCAAAGTTATGAAGAACTTCAAAATCTGTATCGACATTCTCTTCTACCACACGCAGCTGAGATGCACGAACAGAAATAACATTAACTACTCCATCTATATTGGGATTTGCTATTTATTAATGTCAACAGGACGTTTATACATGTCGGCGCGCAAAATGTCTTGTGCCAAGTAATTGTTGATTTTATTTTCTGATATGGTGGGCGACATCACCATCTGTTCAGAAAAGTTGCCTTAGAACACTTGTTTCAAACTTTAGTACACTTCCAAAATCATGAATGTGCGTTTAATTACATGGTACATTTTATGAAGAGTAATAACAGAAATGAGCTGCACATAACGAACCAGCCCCAATCGATGCTCTTAATTAGCCAATTATTTTTAGAAAGTATGCTTTGTATCAACAGGTCTCACCCAGTTATAAGCTTTGTTTGTTTGGTATATATTATCACTTGTAGATTCCATGCATCATTGACGTTTCACAACAAGGTAGTAATTAAAGTAGTACAATGTATATTGCCTGACGCATCCTTGTAGCCGTACCGATCCATAGTAATTTATATCCAAATTCCGAAACGTCAACGGCATTCATGATTACAAAGCCGCCGTTCATCTCTGGGGGAGCGGACGAGGGGAGCGATGAGAGGTTGAACATACAGTTCCCCTAAGTTCTGAATTTCTCAGGAGCGCGAAAGGTGGTCATGAAATGACTCGGAGACCGAATTACGATGATAGTTGATCAAACTTTTATGAACAAATACGACAGCTTTTAAAGCATATTCCTTTAACGAAAGTGGAATATACAGTCGCGTGATCAAGATGTAAGCTATAAGGAAGAGGAACAACTACCAAATTGTTTTGCTTAGGGTTAAGGGCATGAACCGCATTTCGCAAGGGAAATTTTTAAAGAAAATAACTGTATTTGTTGAATTTTCGTCTTTTAAACAAAACATCATCCTTCCCTGTAAATATGTAGCTTTGTATGTACACAGGATTGGGCTGTTTAGAAAATCTGTTTACCAGACTATTGGAAGCACATCTACCGAACCCTCAGCTCTTGCCCCCTAGAGACGCCCCTGGGCATACATAGCCAGATTGAAATAATTGTACACATCATAAAAAATGCCTGCTAATATGTGTTGGAAATTGATGGTAGATTAACTGGCGGCGGGTCGTAACAGATGGATGTGGTAAGCCTTTCTGGATTGGCCTAAAGCTTAATAAGTTAGAAACTTAAGAATTTGGCAGAATTTTGTTTCAAAACGTAGCCCGGTTATAACTTCAAGAAAACGGCCTATATAACCGGGCTACAGCTGTAGCTAACTGCAGAACAATAAAGTTACTGGTCGTATCATGCTTCTGTTGGTAGAATTTTGTTTCAAAACGAAGCCCGGTTATAACTTCCAGAAAAAGGCATATATAACCGGGATACATTTGTTTACTCCAGTACAATTATAAAGTTACTGGTCGTATCATGCGATCTGTTGGTAGAATTTTGTTTCAAAACGTAGCCCGGTTATAACTTCCAGAAAAGTCTTAGTTATAACCGGTAATTCTAGTCCGAGCAACTTTAAAGCGCATGTCCAGTCGGTTGTGCGCATGTGCAGAAGGTGACCCCTAGATAAAAACTTTCTCCAAATTTGGCATATTTTGACCTTTTGTACATTGAATCTCCACTTTCTATGTCATATTTCTTTCTTGTGTATGGGACAGTTATTAACTGACATTTTTCCTGCGCGACTGTCCCTAGATCACATTTATGTCGATATATCAGAAACTGGCAAAAAATCCTTCATGTGATTGTGGTGGCATCAGTCAGTAATAGAGTTGTATCGATCAATCGTTAACCACTCGTCAATCGATTACGAACTTCAAAATTCTTGAATTCTTTAAAATGCGTGACTCACATCCTACGAGCTGCATCGATTCTACTTGTTTCTAATGTATATTCATTGTTCTACATGGAAACACTACGCATTTATTTATATTACGACGAAAATAGCATTTTAGCAAGATTTTGTTGTGCGCATGCGCATCGCGCACAGTTATTAATACACCATTTTGGTTATTGTATTAAAATAGATAATATTTGAATTAAATTTTCAAAATTTCAACCAAGATTTTTTTGCCAATAATCAAAGTTATACCATTGAAATGCACCAGAGTAAAACCATAGGAATATCAATGCTAACCAGTATTAGTTATATTGTGTGATATACTGGTATACCACTGTAATAAGGCGGACAAATAGGGGCAAGATTTAAATACGCATTTGAGAAAATAGTCAGATATTAAGTTAGGTAGAAGTATAAAAATATAGGTAGAAGTTCTAATTCTTAGTCCAGTCATTAGAAGGAGGCAAATAAAGTATTTAGGTGTACACACCAGACCATTCTCCACATTTCTATATAATTTTAGGTATATTTTTTGACAATTTGGCCGAAATATTTTTTAAAATCTGGAGTTTTCCGACCGGTACCGTGTAATCGGGTGTCGTCTCATTTAGAGTTTATTGTGAAGCTTACAGAGGGTGTGCAGTATGTGTAATCTTTCTAAAAATACGATATTCGAGTAGAGCATATCTTTAGCTTCTTTTCGTTCATTTGGTTCATCTGAATCCGATGCGTAGTTTTCGTGATATCGGTCTTAGAAGACAGCCAATTCAGAGGAGATTGCCGGCAATATCTAAACAGCAGTGTAAATGTGTCCCACAATCGTATTGTGGACTATTCAGTAGCTGTATAGTGTACGAAAATATATACTATTGATATCCTAAAATTGGAACACATGGCTTGTGAATACACGCTTACGGAGATTACGTCATGCAGGATGACAACGAGGCTCCAAAGCTACATAATTATGCATTGCAAAATGCAAATGGCGCCGCTAGCCTTTAGCCTCTATTATAACAATCAGTTACACGTGCTGTGTAACTGATTGTTATAATAGAACCGATAACAGGCCTGGCCTGTGCTACCATGAGCTTCCAACAGACCCCAAGATTAAAGGGAAGTAGGAAAAAAGAGGCGAAGCGAGCGGACAAGCACTTCAAGTATATCAAGCACAAGCACTTTTGCTCTGAACACTCGTCCCTCGGATTACCACCGCTCATTAACTGGCCGTAGACGACTCAAACCTGGTACCGTTCCTACTATATTTAAAGCCAGGACAAACACCCAAGTCTCTCACGAAGAAAGTTCCCGGACCAAGCGCTACAACAATAAAATCGAAACGGAGAGCATAACTATCGCGGAACGCCATGCTATCTTCTAGCTTTGCCTTTGTGAACAGTTTATCAGGGTCAGGGTCTACAATGTTATCTCGAAGCTCTGGGATATTGTTGTAGTTAATAACACGGCAAACAAGTTCCTTTTGTTGCCAGTTGTTTTTGCCCTGCGACACGACAACCAAAACTTCAGTTGCTCCACTGTTAGTTTTCTTGGGTCACAACCATCTAATGATGCTCCCGGGATATCAGTTTCTGTCAGTCTAATATCGATTGTGCTTGTCCCTTCTTCGGTACACTCTAAAATACCATCTTGCCGTTTTCTTTTTCGACAAGATCTTCGGCAATATCAGTATTACCCGGCATTTTTTAATCGCGCGCGCTGGTGATCAGGTGATGTGTAGCTATGGAGCCTCGTTTTCATGCTGCATGACGTAATTTCCGTAAGCGTGTGTTCAGCCGTTCCTAACCTAGGTCGATGAAGGGCGGAGGTGTGACGGATACCAAGGGGCAATAATCTATGGTCTAGGGGCCGATTGTTCCCTTCCTCTCGGGTATTGGACTTGCTAAGTCCCGTGGATAGCGCTCGGAGGTACGAAATGCCGCCAAGAGCGTAAAGGGTGCGACGTTCTCGAGGACGCTAGCTAGCTGAGGGAAGCACTGGCCACAAACCTTTTGACTTTTTATTTCTCACACAATCCTACTGTATATTTTACGACTATTTTACTTTGTCTAACACCCCGTGGTTTTATTTATCGTTGTCCTACGCCAAACGCTGTGACTTGCCGCATTTTTACAACTATGCCGCGGTATACCTATTTGTATCAAATATTGCGGCTGGCATCAGCATAATTCCAGGGTGACAGCCGCATAATATTATTGTAGCACACTGCATTTTATGACAGTATATTACAGTCATTGACATACAATTAGTATATGTTATTGTAGAAAATTAGAAATTCAAGATGTAAACAAAGCTAAGTAGCATTTGCATCTAATTCGGAAAAATTCCGCTTGTTGCCTGTGGTAGCACCGTTTGGTGTTATCCAAGTATCCAAGATGGCGGATGATTATAGTGAGGAAGAATCGTGGATTTCGTTCTTTGAAAACAATCGTCTGATCCCTCTACACTCAAAGAGAAGAGGAAGGGAGGAAGGGAGGAAGACGAAAGTGTGCCGTATCGCTTGAACCTGTAATTTGTCGAAGGAATTCCTATCCCGAAATTTGCAGTGAGTATTTGTGATGCATGAACAGTTGGTAATGTTTTACTAGTTTTAATTTGTTTATACGCAAATTATGTGTGTCTGATATTGATTATTGATGCTTAAATAAAGTTCTTTTGTATTATAATTGTCGTTTTGCTTGTTACCATTTATTTGTACAAACATCTTGTACGAATCTCGTGTAATATACCTGCCCGGGCTGCATTGCTTCACTATTTTCATTTCCATGGTGGCAGTCATAACAGCGCTGGTGGTGTTCTTGGTAAATAATGTAAACATGGAGAGCCCGGCCGGCGGGTTGCTGCCGTTTCCCGGACCATACCTGCCCGGGCTGCATTCATCACTATTTTAATTTCCATATTTGCAGTCATAAAAGTGCTGGTGCATGCTGTTCTTGGTAAATAATGTCATTATAGCGAGCCCGGACGGGTTGCTCCCATTTTCCGGACCATACCTGCCCGGGCTGTATTGCCTCACTATTTTCATTTCCATAGTGGCAGTCATAAATAATGTAATTATAGAGAGCCCGGGCGGGTTGCTGCTGTTTCCTGGACCATACATGCCCGGGCTTCTTTACTTGATAATTTTCATGAAGCAGAGGTATAGAAGCGCTGGCGATAATTATAAGTAATAGCATGGCTTTTCGGGAGATTAGCGATTAAATGGCCCCGTAACCCGAGGTAGGTTTGTGCAATTCCCGAGGGGTGAGGGTTTCCAAGCGTACAATTTGTTTTTACTAATTGTTAAAACTCCCACGAGAACAGCAATTAAAGTCTTGGATTGAATATACATGAGTGCGTGTTTCGCCGTGCATAACCGAGCGGGCGATTGCGGGCGATTAGAACTAATCGCCCGCTACAGGGGCGATTAGTTAGTTATCGACCCGGTAAAAACAATAGAAACCCGATCAACTATGCTATTATCTAAGGTAAAAATATCATTATAGAGAGCCCGGGCTGGTTGCTGCCGTTTTCCGGACCAAACTTGCCCGGACTTCTTTAGTGGAAAGTTTCCATGTTGCCGACATAGCAGCGCTGGTGATGTTCTTGAGTAAAAATGTCATTTAGTGAGCTTGCGCGGGTTGGTGCCGTTTTCCGGTCCGTACATACCCTGGCTTCATTATTTGACAATTTTCATATTGCAGACACAGAAGCGTTGGTGATGTTCTGGAGTAAACTGTGGTAATAGAGAGCCCGGGCGTGTTGCTGCCGTTTTCCGGACAGTAGCTACATGCCCGAGCTGTGCTTGGCAATTTTCATTTCTTCTGTTACGGTTATAGCAGCGCGCCCCGCTGTGGTGTTCTTTGTCCACAATATGATTATGAAGATCCCAGGCGTGTTACCGTTTTCCGTATCACACATCACCGGACTGCATCAGTGAGGATCACAGTGCATGCAATTTTCCTTTCTTCAGTACTTTATAGCCATGTTTTTGTGGTGTTCTTGGTCATAGTCAACTACTGCTGAAAAGGGCATTATAACCCCCGACCTCTGTATAATCATGGTGGGCGCGAAGAACACCTATAGTGTATGGTACAAGGGAAGACAAATAGTCGTCAAGTGAATATTGTTCTGCGTGGTCGTCGCTGTCCTGTTGTATTGCATTATAATTATTACGAAGTAGATGTAGCTGCCGCAATCACCGCTGATAATTTGTGGCCGAGAATATGCCGGATTAGAGTGGCCGTTTTCCACGGCATATTATGTCCTTTTTACATCGTTTTCAACAGGTTCTAGCAATTGCTTTGGTTAAAATGCTGTCTTACATGAAGTACTGCACTTTTCTCAGTTTAGCTCAATTTATCTTATATGAATTACATCATATAGCCCGGGCGCAATCCCGGGCCGGTGTTCAGAAAATGGGAGCGAAACATACCTCGATAAGGCGGTGCATGTGGCAATATGACAATCAAAATGTCTTGCGGACATTACGCTTGTCCATTGGGTCCATTAATTACGTAAGAAGTTGCAGTAATTTATGCGCCGTGGCCACGCGGGGGTCTACTATCTTGAACCCGACCAAGAAAAATAATAAAAAAAATAAAAATAAAGATAAAAATGCCGAATTTAAGACCTTGTGTCTACCGACCCAAGGTAAAAAGAAGTAAGATCTCAGGAAAGTTACCCATTAAAGTTAATTTAATTAAAAAGGAAGTAAGATCTCATGAGGAAAATTACCCGAATAGATGTTTTCTTGTTAATGAGATATAATGTTAATTTATTACTGTTCGAGAAGACACATGCGCATTTTAAAAACTGGGCAACACATTTTTTTGGTAACGAACTTAGATAGCTATAATAAACGTATTAACCATGGTGAATGGTTACGTATATTAGATAGTACTGTGCATTTCGGCAAACAACTCATCAGGTACTAAGTCTGCGAAGTAATGAGAAAGTTATAAGTATGAAAACTGTATTTATTTTATTTTTGGTTGCTCCCATTTTCCGGACCATACCTGCCCGGGCTGTATTGCTTCACTATTTTCATTTCCATAGTGGCAGTCATAAATAATGTAATTATTAGAGAGCCCGGGCGGGTTGCTGCTGTTTCCTGGACCATACATGCCCGGGCTTCTTAACTTGATAATTTTCATGAAGCAGACTAGCAGAGGTATAGTGTATTTATAGTGAAGCGAGAGAAATTATGTCATCCACGGTGGGATGACGTTGAATCAAAACAACGTAAGTCAAAAACAAGCTCTTTTAGTTCACATAGTTCTGGATCATTAGGTTTAATGTAGAGCGCTTCATTATCCTCAAAGAAAAGGCAATCTAAAACTCAACAAATTTGTTGTAGTTCAGCTATTGGACAACATCTACTTTTGAACAAACCTTGCGCGGAAAATTACTCAGAATCAAAATTCACCATTTTGGCTAAGTGTCGGTCGACCTTTTCTTTGAGGATAATGGAAGCGGTCTACATTTAACTTAATAATCCAGAACTATGCCGACAAAAAGAGTTTGTTTTTGACCAGGGTTGTTTTGATTCAACGTCATCCCACCGTGGATGACATCATTTCTCTCGCTTCACTATAATACAGTTTTATACTTAACTTTCTCATTACTTCGCAGACGTTAGTACCTGATGAGTTGTCTGCCGAAATGCATAGTACTATATTTTAATATACATAACCATTAACCATTAATGTTAAAGGGTATGTGCAACAAAAACGCGTTTGTCATACGCCAGTTTGGGAGAACGATACTAACCAAAGACACGATTTGAGACACAATGCTTGTTTAATGACTACACGTGAAACATAACAATATGGCGGCCACCAATTGGTGACCGTGACATAACCCTACCGCTAACCGGTACTGGCGTGACTGCCTTTTTCTTTGTTCTGTAATAGCAATGGTGGCCGTAATTATACACTATAAACCACCAGTAAT
>JAOTOK010027926.1:0-11749 GCA_025770025.1 Virgularia gustaviana
CGGAGGTCCGAAATGCCGCCAAGAGCGTAAAGGGTGCGACGTTCTCGAGGACGCTAACTAGCTGAGGGAAGCACTGGTCACGAACCTTTTAACTTTTTATTCGGCCTCCCCCAATCGTACTGTTTATTTTACAACAATTTTACTCTGTCTGACACGCGGCAGTTTTATTAATCTGTCGCCAAGGCCAAACGCTGTGACTTGTCGCACTCTTACAAACGCGGGTCAACTATACCGTACTACACTAGTGTCAAATACCCCGGGCTGCAGCCACATAATATTGTAGTATACTGCTTTCTATATGTGCGCCTTGAATGAAGTACTTGCAGATAATTATGCCACCTACGCTGACTATGGATTAACACCGCCCGCCGACGCCGAGGAACTGTCAGATCAAAATGGCGCTGAATTTGTTGTGATTTGAATTTTGTTCAGGCCGCGCTGCAGATGAAACAAAATTAATTTGGGGATAATTTAATAGTTTATAGCGAGAACATGATTGAAACAGTGCGCCAACGACAGCAGAGTGCTAAGGATTTTAAAGGTTGTTACAAAAATCTATGTGCATTGCAAGGTTCATGTCCACTTGGGGCAGTTCTAGCCAACCTTGGCGAAGAATGTGTGGATATTAATGCAGATAGAGTCATGCTTCAAGACTGGAGTCCTATACTAAATGCAACTAAAATTAATAAAAGTTTAAAAGTTATTGCATTGAGAAGTTATTGGCAAGAGAAACTGTCCAGTGGACCAACAACTGGTGTGTATAAATCTATAATTAATCATAACTTATATTTAAGAATTTATAATTGCACATTTGGCTGATATATTATAATTATTTAGTAGCTAGATTGAAAAAATGATATTATATGTGGTGAAAGTCACAGTGCTACTCTATGTATACACTATACAATTTACCACCTTAGTTATACAATTACATCACCTTTGAAAATGTCGCTACCCAAAATCTAATTTTCTCAGGACAATTATAAGCCAAGCATGTACACTTGAAGAACATACATTATAGTCTAAACCAATACAAAAATACATTTATTTAATATAAAATACAATTATTTTGTTGGACTATGTGTGTTCTTAAATCTTCGAGTGTTTATATGCTGTATGCTGGACATAATAATAGTCCAAAGATTGACATTTTTGCCTGGTTCATCTATTGCCGTTTGCCACCATAAAATCGTATATTATACACAATATGTCATGAATACAGTACGACTCTTTCCAGCCTTTTTGCAGCTCATTACATTCAGAGAAAGGTCTTACCATATCCTGATTCTAAAGAGAGATAATTGGATCAGGGGTATAAATTAATTAGGGAAAGGATGTTTGCCTATGTGGAATGTATATAGAGGCCTGAACCTTTCCATGTTTCATGCATAGTGACATTGACTGACTGGCACATATTTTGGTGCCCAATGATGCTGCAATGGGAACTTGGCATACTAGAAAGAGAATTATGAAATGGTTGTATTATTTGGCTTATTTGCTAAAAAGATCATTGGTCTCTACTCTTGTGTTTTTATTTAACATTTTCAGAGTTTCCAGTTTCAACGTCTCAGCCTATACAAAATTGGTTGACTCTGGTGTTTGACACACAAAAGTTAAAATTTCTGTAACAGATTTGTTTATCATGATTATAATACATAAGTATTAAAATATTGAGGCTCTGTTGTGAGAGGTTTGTCTGTGTACTAGCAGTGTATAGAAATAATTGGTTAACGTCTTCAGTAGAAATACGGCCATTTATTGTCTCAGATGATATTAACTTCTTCAGTATAACATGAATATAAACAGGAATCATATTTGTAAACAGCTATTGTTATATAATTTGTAAATATTGAACACATCATTATAAGTGCCCCCCCAAATGAATTTTGTGAATTTTGAAAACGACGGGAATGAAAAGTGAGGTACTGCAAATAAATAAGTTCGCATAGAGGACGCAAAACTAGCGCATTTCACAAGCAAGCCATCCGATTGCTACCGCTATCGGACTAATCGGAATACCATATTGCACTAGTAATTTGATACATTAGACATGATTATTGTTGGTTTCAGGTAACTTTTCACCGCACGGTTCCGAAGTTCGTTGCCAAGTTCCCAAATACGTACTCAAATTTCGAAATTCCTTGCGAACTACGTTGGCAAATTCCCAAGTTGAGAAGTTGACAGGCTTCTTGCCGTAGTATTTTCTTATGATTTGAGGCCTTTTAAAAGTTCTGCCAACTCAATTATTCCTGCTTTCGCAGTATATCATTATGAACAGTGCAACTTCTTCGAATTTATTCTAAATATCCACATAGTTACAGTACTGCGTGTTACGCGTAGGACGCGAGAGTCCATATCGGGATGCTTGGGAAAAACGTCAAATAAAGAAAGTTGTAGTTTTTGGTTAACGACGTTCGAAAACGTTCCCTTTATATGAGTTTTTATCACATTTGTGTTTTACGCCTATGTGGCCTAAAATTTGATGTGCCCCCCCAAAAAAATCCCTTCTACCTGGTGCCCCCCCAGTTGCAAAATCCTGGCGACGCCACTGGTGAGAGATCCGTACGTATGGGCTCATACAGACCGGTAGATTGCAGGATCGCCTTGCATACGGACCGGGTATAAAATAAATAAAGGATATTTCACGGCGGCAGAAAGATATAGATTTTTTTCGAGTATTGAAAACCACTTGTGGTGGTATTTTTTTTTAACATGAGAAAATAATTAAAAATATCTCCAAGTCACCGTGTAATGTTCTGTTTATTATACAGTAGATAACAAAGTAAACTGAAATTTAAACAATACTTGGCATCGTTTCAGGGGAATATTATTGTAATTTTCCAGTTCTTTAGCTCTCTTTGGAAGTGTTATTTGAAATGAAAGAGATTGACAAGCGTAGAACATTTCCTTTTTTGTTTGGACCAGCTTCTGCTCCTTGCAAAACGATTAAATCCCTTCGTTTATCACTTTTAATTAAACTCGAAACGTCGCTATATTTGTAAACAGTGGAATTGACGGCAAATTAAATCCGCGATTGATTGCCTGTACGGGCAAATTGGGATACATAAATGTGCAATTTGGGACATTTTGTGTCTCGACGTTTTCAATTCCCACTGGAAATTTTCTGCCAAGTCTACATCGGTGACTTTGTATTGAAAACAGTTGGAAAAATGTATCTTTTATCAGACAAACGACGATTTTAAGAAAACGATTCACAAGGTTGCCTTGGTTCGCAGAAATTTGCAAGAAGTTAACCTGGTTATTTCTAACAACAATAGACCTTTTTCAAAATGACGTAGTTTGCGGAAAACGCGATGTTACACGCAATGTGATTGGCCCGTCAATAACGCAAGCCAATCACATTGCTTGTAGCATCACCTTTCTCCGCAAACTACGTCATTTTTAAAAGGGTCTATTGGGCTTACGTTGTCAGCTTGGTAGCCTATTTATAGATAATATGTGTTTTTCGCAATTGAAATTTAATAATATTTCTCGTAGTGGTTATGCGGCACACCAAATTTAAGACTGGGCCGAATCAAATATATGAGCTCGTGTTATGGTCAAAACCGAACAGGGCACCTCTTCCCGTGTCCGAAGCTGACAAGTCTCTTTTAAATAAAGTATTGGTAGGCCTAACTGGCATTGCTAATTAATCTCTTTACTTTTTCTTGTATGTTTATAAATGCAGAAGGAGTTTCCATGACAAACAGGTAATTATACTTACTGTGTCTGACTACAGATCGCGCCAACAAGCGATTAACAACTGTTGACAGCCTGTCTAAATTAAGCCCACAGTTTAAATATAGGACATTGGATATATATCCGCTGTCTATCTCATATGAATGAACTTGCCGAACTGGTTCAAACCTTATTTTATATATTTATATTATCTCTTCTGCTTTTTGAGATAATGTCATATCACAGTTGGCATTTGCTTACTCCGAACACAACCAGGGTCACACGATTTTTTTTAGTTCGAAACCCACATTACGCAGAAAACTGTTTGAATACCACGTTCTGTTAGTTTATCATTGTTTTGTTTGTAAGACATCAGTTATACACTTCCTCTTGGCACACTATCACAGGAGCTAATTCTTTAACATTACCTCGGTTGTGGCGTCACCGAAGCCCGTAGCTAATTATTTTCCAAGATGGCGGAGCTTATACAATTTTGTCAACATTATTGAAGGGAAATATCTCGACAACTAAGGGGAATATACGCAATCTATACACCATTATATTAAATAGTTTATGGGATTCTTTCGTTTGAGACAACAATGTGATATATTTCCAATGACCTTTAACACTCTCAGAGGATTAAGATCGCCTCTATTACTCGACTGTGGCATATGTGAAACTCTCACAGCGAAACAATCTTGCAGCCCCATGTTTATCAAGTTGCTACGGCCTAGCAGAGACGATTTGGTATATCAATTTGCGTGATGGTTGCGGAATGATATCAAGTTGTTCGAACAACCTTGTAGCAAGGCTGCAGAATGGACAACTTGTTAGCGACATGATAACTACTTATTGCCAACTTTGTCAACAAGCTGATTGGTAACACTTGCCATCGATAGCAACCTCGTAGCAAGTCTGTTGCTACCTTGTCACATATATCATGATAAGCTATTGCAAGGAAACGAAGTGAACAAACAATTCGTCAGAAATTTGGCACTAAAATCACGAGCAATCTCATAATTTTGTGACGAGATTTGCTCTGACGTTTAGCAAAACGAACGTTCGTAATCCACAGATAGACCGGCAGCTATCAGCGAATAAAAGCGCTATTAATGGCACATAGTTGCTAAATTTCAGCGTAACATCATATTAGTCAATTTTACGAGATTCTGATTATTTGAAAGCACAAAGATTATTTCTTAGTTTGCGCATTGTGCCGATTAAGGTTTTTGTGAACCTGCAGTACTTTCATGCGTATCTAATCATGTCAACAAAAAAATAATTTCCAACCTTTCCCTTGTCATTTGAATTTGAATTCAAATAAATTGTTTATAACAATTTTATCATCTAGTAAAATTGACTACTGTGATATTAACAAGAAGTCACAGGAAGAGAATTAATAAAAAATCACACTTGTGTTTTGCGAAATATTTCATAATAGCACTCGTGCTTCGCTCTCGCGTTGTTATGAATTATTTTGCCAAACACGCGTGTGATTTTTGATTAATTCTCCTCCAAGCCTGTAATTTCCAATACTAACCCGTCATTATCTCACCAGTCGGCAAAATGTAGAAATGCATTTCATTTTGGCGTCAGCAAGAAAACATTTGTCTCCAGATGGGGTTGTATCTAATCATAATCAATATAGTACAAGTAGATGGTTTGGAAACTTCATGAAAATTCAATATAACTCACCAATGTTGAGTCACAGAGTAAATACTATACAAGTTCTCACTCAGGCCAAAAAGCAAAAATGCATGCAGGCATTCACCCCCTTAAACCGGAATTACAAAATATGTGGCAGGGGGGTGAATGCCTGCATTCTTGCGCTTGCTAAGAACATGGCGGCCGCGAAAAACACCTTACTTACGTAATGACTGGAGTGAGACTTCTGTACAGGGTGTATAAAAAATACGCAACCACTTAATATTCATGAATATCCTCTTTGTTCTACAACACAAAAGACGTTTTGCACTTCGGTCGTGTTTTCAGTTTGGGTGTAATGCACGACAATAAAAATTCGTTGTTCGGTTGTCAGCTGCACCATTATTAGTTTAGCTGACTTGACTATTAGCAGTTGAACTGTATGTACGATTAGAAGCCATTTTAAAATCCCAGGGGCATAAAATCTATTGAGCTTATGAACAATATGAATTTTAGAATATTAAGTGTTGCGTTTTTTTGATACACCCTGTATAGTATCTACTCTGTGGTTGAGTAAAGGTCGGTTTTCACTCAGAAAACGTTTCGCGCAAAACGGATTTCCTTTGTCAAGATTCAAAAGATTTTGCCAGGGCCCAGCGTTCCATTTCGTTGGGTTTGAAAGACAAAAGAAAACCTGATTTCTTCTCAGTGGAAACAGACTTTAGGTCTTGCAAGAATTGTTCACCTTTGTCATCACGTGTCCATTGTCCAATCTCACAGGTGATCGGCTAAGGTCGATCACTTCTATTGCTTACGGAAATATACAGTACAATGGACACGTGATGGTGAAGTTTCACAAATTTGCATAAACCTAGACAATAACATAGCTAATGAGCTCTATTGAATTTTTATGAAGCTTGCAGATCATCCACTCCATTGACTATGATCTAACCTAAATGGTCTGGGAATTTAACATTAGCAAAATCGTGTATCTTGAACAATTACCTCAGCGGGCACAAGACGTCGATCCATACGTCGGGTTTGAAAAAACGTCGCGAAGTCGACAACATGGAATCAACGTCGTTACGACGTTTTGTTGTCGAAGTTGCATCAACGTCACGAAATCAACATTATTCCAAAGTTGAATCTAGTTGAATCATAATTGTCGTTGTTCCAACTTGAAATCCAGGTCGGGTTTTGACGTTGTCGCATGTTCAACTTGGAGTTGAATTTTATTAATCTACGTCGGGATTCCAACGTCGTTGCATGCGACGTTGTCGATCCAACGTCTAGCATAACGTTGTTTCAACGTCGAATCAACGTAGTTGCGCCCGCTGAGACGTGACAATTGGATACGAAAGATCTGTTTTCTACTATTTTCCAAACAAATCATGCTATACTATGCCCCTGAACACGTTCCAGAAAGTATCAAAACTGTTTAAACAACATTTTGCGAGCGGTTATATCGACTAAATTTCATCTTACCCTTGCCATATTTTGGTTGTACTTTGGGCATTTTTTACGTTAATTGCCTCAATTTAAAGCTTTTTTGTCCTAGTCTTATATACAAGGAAATTCAAATATGTTTAAGAAGGGGAAAATGAGTCAATTTACCGATTATTAAACCACAGTTTTGGACGGCATTTTGAGAGTTCAACTGGTATGACATCACGTTTTCCCTTTTTCAGTACAACATGTGAGCCTGCTGAAGAAATGCCCTCATTCGAAGCCAATAATTCCAGTTCCTGTTTTCCATTGCAAAATTTCACGCAGCCATTTTGCGAGGAACATGGTGTTGTTCTGAATGACCATGTGTTCGTGACACCATCCAACCAACACTATCGCAACGAACGCGCACACACCTACTTTAAACAATACCAAGAATTTCAAAAAAGGTTTCGGCTCAAATGCTTTCAACACCTCAACATGCCCGAAATTATTTGCCGTTTTGCGTTTCCCGCTTGTGATGCAACGACCAGGACATTTGAAGAAGTGGACGTGTGCAAGGAAACGTGTCTACAGCTTTTTTACCCTCAGCGTTGTAAGAAGGAGGTTTATGATATAATATCAGCTGAAGTGCAAGTACACCCTGAAGATACTGAATTCTTCAAGTGTAATTTGCAACCTGTCAGAAATGCAGGCGAACCACCTGAATGTTGGTACAATAATTTGGTCACAGAGACAGGTATGTGGTAACACCCAAATGTATGTAGTTACCATGACTTTAACCACTCTTTCCACGAAAATTATGCTTGCCCTATTTGGTAATTGGTGCCGCACCCCAACGAGTTCCGGCACCCTTACTGACATTCCGTAGGGATACCTTTTCCCGAATTGACTTCCTTTCGCTTATAATATCCCTTTCTCACATTAACCGCTTTCTATGAGATTTTTGCCTAATACAATTGTTTTCACGAACAGTCTTGCTGCTGGCGTATTGGCTATTACATATATTATATCTTATCGAATGGTTTCACATTCAATGCGGCCTGGCGTTTTACGAGTTACATATGTATATACTTTTCCGAGGCCGCAGGGCGAGAAAAAATGCGAGAAACGAGTAAAATATCAGGTCGTATTGCATGTCAAATCATTCAACGAGATTTTTATGACTGGTTACTTAAATTACAAATATTTTTGTTCCCCCGAGACAACAAATCTGTGGAAATGGAAAGAAGTAGAAACGCACACTAATCGAGGAAACGTGTTTGCGACGTCGTTCCTATTCTTTCATTTGATTCATTGGCTTATTTCCAAGAACTTGTCAATCAAGTTTTCTGGGAAAGACTGTTGCATGGCACGGTCAACAACAACTTCAACAGCTTGCTGTTCGTTTCGCAGTGTGTTTCGTCTTCTTTCGATGATGCTTGTGGCCAAAAAAGCTATTTGAGTCTAGTCTGTTGTTTTGCAGGGACATCTCAATACGCACTACGATGCCACGATGGCTATCGATTTCTTTCTTTATTTTTTAGAAGCAAACCAAGACCCAACGATCAAAACAGGTATCGTCCTATAGACCCAAATGAATAAGTTTTCCATACACAGTATAGTTTAATATTTTATTATAAATTATCTCATTATATTTGTCTTTCTATTATTTATAAGTAGCTGAACTGCTAACCTAGCTTAGATCACGGGAAAATTGGATCAGTATGTTCTCAAGTTTGTCCATTTCTACGTTCTTTCTACTTCAATACAGGAGTATTGGAATCACCATTGGATCCATTACTCACCATGAACTTAAAATTTGAGACGTGTGTGTATAATAATCAGAACCAGTAATGATTCGTGCAGCTCTGTTTTGCATTCTTTGGAGCATTTATGCTAGACCCTTAGACAAATTATCCCGAACAACACTGCAATAATCGAAATGTCGCTGAATTAGAGAATCATAGATTAACACAAGGGCTGAAGTGAGCCCACATTTGTCGTTCTCCTCAAAACTCCGATCGTTTTTGCAACCTTAGAAATAATCGCACATGGGATTCTCACGTTAAACCCTCGTCCTATTCCGATCCTATACATTTATTCCATTTAACTCTACGAACATTTAGTTAAATGCTACGCGTCTTCACCGATCTGTACTTTACTTATTATGATCTAACATAAAATTACAGATTGTCTATATCTATATGGAAGTAACTACAATGGTAATATATCAGTAACAGCATCAGGGATACCTTGTCAGTCGTGGACATCGCAATGTCCTCACCGTCATACAATGAATACGACTTATCCAGAATTGAACGAAGCGAAGAATTACTGTAGAAATCCTTATAATTCTGGCAAATTACCATGGTGTTTTACAACGGACAGAAAGAGAAGATGGGAATACTGTAATGTTTCGAAAATATGTGCACCAGGTGAGATTGATATGAACTGTTGTTGGGTATACCAGCAGGTGGTAAAGAGCTGTGGTAAATAAATTCAAAAAAAGTTGAAGAAGATAAAATGTTTTTGCTAGATCTATGTTAGCGACGACTACTGTCTGCAAAATAACTTGTGGCATCCCTTGCAGACATCCTAAGCAGGATCCTGTGGGGTCTTACAAGATCCTGTAGGATCCTAGTATGTTAGATCTTGTAGGATCTTGTAGGACTCTGTACAAGACCTTATATGACCCCATAGGATCCTGTTTCTGATTATGTTTGATTTAGGATCATGTCAAAATCCTAATCCAAACAGGATCCTAAACAAGATCTTATAGGATCCTATAGGACCTTGTACAAGATCCTACAATATCCCACAAGATCTTACTCACCAGGATGCTACAGGATCCTATAGGATCCTAGTCATCCTTCAGGATCTTGTCTAGAATTTCTACCAGGGATTTCAGGAATGACAAATTTTCATGTGACCCAAGGCAAAGGGGCAAAAAGACTTAATTAAATATTAAATGACTCGGTATCTCAGCTTTTGGGACAATTATTACGTAACACCATTTATTTTGCCTGTTGTTATTTAGTGCACGGTAAATATGGAAACTGGTCTTTGTCCACCCCCTGCAGTTCTACATGCGGCACGGGATTTGAAATTTGGAGCAGGTCCTGCGATAATCCTGCCCCCAGGTATGGCGGAAAGAATTGTAGTCGATGGGGGAATTCGACAGAACGCAAAATCTGCACACGAAAACCTTGCCCAAGTAAGTAAAATGGAAGACTTGATTGGTTAAGACTTTCTGACATTACACTCAACGGCAATAACGTAGCTACACATGGAGATTTATCGTGAATTATGGTCAACATTTATTTTGTCTGGGTATTTCATGTTATTTAACTTTTGGACCACCCGGGGTCTTTATGCCGTTCATAAGTAAAATATTTAAGTACGAACGACTTGGGTGCACTAGAAGTCAACCTTACACGAGAATTGTTGACATTCGTTTCGCTAAAATTTGAAGAAAATGCGGTGACGAAATGGTGAGATATAGTGATTTTAGCGCCAAACTTTTGACGCATTGTTTGTTGATTTCTCTTGCTATGTTAATTGTTCTGTAATAGTAGACAAGTAGACAAGTCGGACAAGCCCCAACAAGTTATTTACAACATGAAACAGGTTGAACGTTTTTGCGCGTCTACTTTAAGATTATTTTGTTAAGCACATTGGTATTTTCATTCCACCAGTGAATGGTGGTTTTAGCAACTGGACATTGAGCCAAAAATGCAACGTTACCTGTGGAAAAGGCGTGGAAGTCTGGAAACGAGCATGTGACAATCCAGTTCCAAGAAATGGTGGAAGAAATTGCAGTTCGTTTGCTTCGACGAGTGAACTGAGAAATTGTTCGAAGTACTGTGCAAGTAAGTCTCCCACGCTCTGCAAAATATTTACTTTCGCATCATGGAAATGTCACGATTAAGAGAGGGCCCATGGAATTTTCAAAATGGAAATACCAAATGGTACAGTGCAATCAGTAGCAGGAATGTAGTGGCTGTCTCCAATCGAATCAATCGCATTGATTATTGAAGGCTTAAAGTGCCTATGCAACGAAACTTTCGTTATTCAGATTTTTGTTTTGTTTGAAAGGACTTGTGGGATGATAGAATAATCGACTGGTTGTTTTTTCTTGTTCTTGAGATATTAAGTATTCAAATAGAACATCTGTGACGTCATTAGTTGTGTAGATGAAATTTCGCATAGAACTGAATTGGTCTTTTCAAATATGTAAATTTAATTTACACGACTAGGACGTCACGGTTGTTTCATTTGAATACTTAATATCTCATGAGCAAGAAGAGATATAAAGAAACTAACAGTCGATTATTCTATTATTTCACAGGTTCTTCCAAACATAACGAATATTAGGATAACGAAATTTCGTCGAATAGGCACTTTATCAGACCTCGTTACCCAGGGCCGTCGGAGCAAAAATAAAAGCGGGGGACGTCTCGGTAACCGACAAATGGCGTTTGGCTTTCCTAGTTTACTCCGACACTGTTATACTACCATGTCAAAGGCTTTAAAAAGCGCTTGTAGTGTTTAAGTAATGTAGGCTTAAATTGTAATGACTGGAAATGGTTTATATTACAATTATATATAAAGTTCGTTATTTGAGGATTATTGTGGAATGATTTATTTTTGAAAGAAAAGATGTTTCTAGTGTCATATTGAAGCATTTGAAAATGCGGCCGTGAGGCGAAAAAATGTATTCCACGTCTGTAAACGAATTTGCCAGGTCAAAATGGTGACACTGGTTATATTCTCAGCTGGTATTATTTCAACGTATGGGCGAGATGTATATTAATTTTGATGAATAACGTTAAGTGTTGACAAACCCATTCCCAGGCATGGACCTTGCCTCACGGCCGTAATTTCAAATGCTTCAATTAAGCTTCAGAGATAAATATTCCAACATTATAGCATTTTTGAGTCGGTTCACTTTGATGTACCGCGGGATATAACCAACTTATATACCTTGAATAAATAATGA
>JAOTOK010027937.1:0-10393 GCA_025770025.1 Virgularia gustaviana
AATGTACAATATTCTTCAGTTTAGAAATTCAAAATGTAAACAAAGCGTTTGTTTACGTTACGGCGCTGTAACCTACCTTTAACCAACTAATAATCTTGAATTTCGTTGAATTTATTATAGAAAGACATATTGGTTTATACTAACTATACAAAAACTGAATTATCTAATTTAATATTTAGGAAAACTTGGAAGGGATGGGGATGGATAAGGACAAGAAACGTTTAATTTCAAGTGAGATTCGCCTCTTCCGAGATGCATATAAGGTGAGATGTTAACCATTTTAATCAAGACATCTAAATCAAGGTTTGCATTTCTTTTTGAAAAAGGTTGTTCCAAATGGCTCTTCTTCATACCCAAGCCTCCATAATAATTAAAAATTTTGTAGTCTAGCCTTTTGTAGTAGCCTTTTATACATGTTTTCTTAATGCTCTTTGTTACTGTTGGATGTATGTTATTTAACTGTATTTCTTTGATTCCATATTAAATTGCCAATGTGAATAGTATTTAATAATAAATCATTATTATATAATATAACTTAGAGGCTTGGGTATTGTTGCAGAGTTATAATATATGATATTTCCTACTTAATGGCCGTCTACATTATTATTGCCCACATGACAGTTATGGCATGATGAAAGGAATTGTGGTGATATTTGGAGCATTATGCGATAATGATCTTGCAATCTCCTTCTTACTCATAGGTGGTAGGGTAAGTTGCATGAACCACAAATTCGTTTTTAGACAGACATTAACCTTTTTCACCAATCACTGTTTCTCCATTGGAATCATGCCATCTGTACTTTTAAAGTTCTTACATTATCTGCATAGTGTACGACAAACTTTAGCCTCTGTATTTGCTTATTGTATTATGCATTTGTTCTTATTTAGGTATTTAGTAATTATTTTAGAAAATAACAGTTAATTATAGTAACTAACTGTATGCTCTACATTTTATTTCAGGTTGGTTTTTTTTTACTTTACTAACAAATGTTTTGTTTTGTTTCATTCCATGTAGCTTATACTAGAACATAGTATACTTATTTTCCTAACTTTTTTTTACAATTGTGTACAACAATATTGAAGTTTTAATTTCCTGCTCAGTGTAGTTAAATTATTATTGTATTTTTCTCTGCTTTTTTACAGGTTTTAAAAAGCTTCTTCAAATAGTTACTAATATGTTGTTTTAATTTGGTTTCATGTGTTATTTAGGAATGATCATTCAGACTTCTATTCACAATGCCATATCAAATATTTTCTACCTAGCTTTGAAAGTACATTTCTGGCATTTGTTGTGATTGTTGGTAGTGTTATATAATTATAGTGGATAGCAATGTTCTTTTGTGAGGTTTTCATTATTTGCTTTTTCTCCATTGTTGTACATCTAGGATTACGAGAAAGAAAGAAGAGAGCGGGCCAAGGCACAGGAAAAGGAAGTGTCTGAGAAGGAAAATAGGGAGCGTGAAAATGAAAAGGAACGAGACAGAGATAGAGGGAAGGATAGGGCAAGAGAAAGAGACCACAGCCAGGAAAAGGAATATGATCGGCAAAGAAATGATGACAAAAACAGTGATGGTGGGAGAAGTAGAGACCGTGATCGTGATCGCAATAGGGATGATCGAGAACAACGCCGAAGCGATCGTCGTGAGAGAGAATTAGATGAAGATGAACAATATGAGAAGAGGAAACGAGAAAGGAGATTAAAAGAAAGAAATCAAGCATTTGTTGATGTAAAGTATAGACTTCTGTTATTTGTTATTATCAAGCAATGATAAAACTTAATATTGAGATAGGTTGTGACTCACCATTAGTTCAGAATTTGAAACACTCCCTTTTGTTGTTCAATAGCGTCTAAAAACTTGGGAAGGGAGGGAAAGGAAAAGACAGCGAGAATACGATCGTGACCTGGAGAAAGAAAGAGAGTTGGAAAATGAACAGGTATAATCTTACAGAACTCTCTGGTAGTATTTGAATGAAATAATTAATTAAACTTTATATTAATGATTGTTATTATTAAATAATATACAATATAAATGAACTGTAACAAACCTTTTCTTTCAGTCACGAGAAAAGAAACATTTACTTGAGTTTTTAGAAGATTATGATGATGATCAAGATGATCCAAAGTATTACAAGTGGGTTATGACAAAAAATAAAAATAAAAATAAAAAAAACTTCAGCCATCCACAATAAATTTCTGTAATTTTTACTGGTTTGCTTATTATCATCTTTTTATAGAGGAGGCTCGTTTGACAGAAGACTGCAGGCTCGCTTGATTGAGATGGAATCTGATGAGAAAGATCGCCAAAGAGAGCTTGAGGAAATTGAAGAAATAAAGATGACATTGAAAGATAGACCTGTTGTTCAGGAAGAACCCATGGTGAGGATATTGAACTCAAAAGAACTGAAATGCTACTTTAACACATTCTTCCATTGTATAAACTGTGCATATTTGTATTTAGGAGGAAGATCTTCCACCACCTGTGCAAATAAAACCTGAGCCAGAACCAAAACCAACTCTTCAAGCAACATTTAAAGTGGTGAGTGCTTACTATATCTTGGCCATTTTTATATTCATAAATATAATATTTCCTTACTTTTTGACCATTCACCACCAGGTGGAATCTGCTCCAAAGGTTGCTTCTCCTGTCCAGCAAGTGGAATTACCAAAACCAGGTTCTCCCAAACCAGCCATGGTTAACACAGGACCAGCACAAGAAGAGAATCACACTGATCAAGTTGATGGTGAAGCAGCTAGCAAGAAAACTTTTGTCTTTGAAATGAAGGCAAAAACTGCTGTGGTATGTCATAGGGAATATACTATCTACTTTCATGTAAACTTTTCTATGACACCCTTCCCTATTCAGGTTAAGAGTCTGTGTTCTGTTGACATGGTGTTATCTTTTCCGTGTTTCAGAATTCATCAAATCAAAACAGGAAGAAATTGGAGTCTGTGTTTAACAGTGAAGAGGACTCTGCAGCACAGCATGCCCCAAAACGAAAACTAGTTCCCTTGGATTACTCTGAGGAGGAGATGAAGGCTGTCGGTAGTTCTGCAGCAAGGTCTGCCGAGGAGAAGAAGAAAAGCATAAAATTGCTCATTGAAAGAATCCCAACTGCAAAAGATGAGTTGTTTGCTTATTCACTGGACTGGGAATGTGTTGACCAGGTAAGTGCTGGCTAGGGGTGGATAGCGGTAGATAGACTTTTTATAGATACAACTTACTGTACTTATTTAATGGTACGATGGTAATGTATCAGATAAATACAAGGCTTACTATGTTCTGAGTATTTTAATGTTTTAAATATAAATTTTCCTACATCTAAAATTAAAGTTAAGTTACATCTTTGAGTCCCCTTGTTGCATTCAAATAGTAAAACTAGTTGAGAGTGAGTGGAACAATACATCGGCAAATTTGGATTGTGAAGTGATTCTGTCTTGTTGGTCACTAAACTGAAGGTATTCATAATGTAGCTAGTAATCTAGTACAGTCTGTGCCAGTTTACATAAATTTAATATAGGTTGTGTAATCTGTATTGTTGTGAGATGTACCATTTTACAATAACAAAAATTACAGTTTCTAGGTAAAGGCACAAGAAAGTAAGCTTCACCTTTTATTATCATGTACTTGTTCTAAAGTAAATTATGTCAGATAACTTTAGATGGCACTAGACTGTACTATTTAGGGCATTCCTTTTCCTGCATGGTTTTTGAAGACTGTTGCACCTGTTTTATAGACCCTCATAGATCGAAGGATAAGGCCGTGGGTCAACAAGAAAATTGTTGAATATATTGGTGAAGAAGAGCCCAGTCTGGTAGACTTTATGTGCAGCAAGGTATGTCCTTACCTAAACCAACGTTGCTAAAAAGGTTGCTAGTAGCCATAGCATTTTAAACCATTTTATTTCTTTTCTTTAGTTACTTGCTAGAAGCCAACCCCAAAACATCCTTCAAGATGTGTCAATGGTTAGAAAATTTAAAAATCAAATATTTGGGAACACAATTTACAAAATATCTTGCCAAACGATTTTACAAAATCCTGTCTGTTTTTTTCCAGGTTCTGGATGATGAAGCAGAGGTATTTGTTGTTAAGATGTGGAGACTACTTATATATGAAACAGAAGCTAAGAAAATTGGTTTAGTTAAGTAGCACCACCATTCAGATCAACTATTAATATACAAATCGCCTATCCACATTGTTCTAAGTTTTGCTTCCCTGAAAAAGACACTGCATGATTCATATATCGTTTTCTGGTTAGAGTTTTGTTACCCTTGCATATACATCCCCCATTAATTGGTAATGTTCCCAATTTTGCCAAGCACACCACTCTCTCAGAAATATCCAGGCTGCAGCATGCTCATTTTATAAAAATAGTCTTGTTGTGCTTTTTAAAAAGCAACATTAGTTGAAAAACAGTAAAACAATTGCTGTATTTAACAATGTTGTACATACTGTACTGTGTATGATATTCATTTATTCTGTGCGGTGAATAGATAATTTTTGTATGATTGCTTTGCTCTGCGAATGAGGTCATCACAACTCATACACTACTCAGTACTGTACATAGTCTAGTACTATACACTCTCAGTACTGTACATAGTCTAGTACTATACACTAGTACTATTCTCAGTATAATTTTGGTGAATGTTCAAGGGTTATTATTTTTAGACCCTTCTGTCATCTTATACAGCAGTAAATGACTGTTGTAATGAGAACAACCACTAAGGTTGTAACCTCCAGACTATGTATGCAATGACTTGTGTGAAAAATTTGTAGAATAATGTTTTAAAAATAAAAAGTAAGAAAAACAGTTGTCTCAGTTCTGACTCATGACGTTCATATACCTACCTCCAAGCTAGTTGACAATATTATGCAGGACTCAACAGCTGCAATTTACTAATTCTGAATTTGAGATGCTGTCAGTTATTAGTTATTTGTTGTAAGAATGTTTTTTGAGTGTTTCCTTTGTTTTAAACTTTCTTCTTTTTCTCTGTATGTTGTCCAGTTAAAATTTTCACTTCCATGATGTTTTGGACCAAGCAATATGCAACTACCATATAAAACAACACATACCAGACACTGCCTGTGAATGAAATATAAGATCAGAAATTTTAGGTCATTTTCTATTAATTTTCCCTTTAGACAGCTTGGCTTCCTGAGAAACATAACATTAGCTAATTGCTAATAGGGATAATTTCTGTGAGCAGATTAATATTTAATTTTCAACTTACTTTTGATAAACATAACTTTGAGATATACCACAACTGAAGAGTAGTTTACAAGGAACACACAATTGCTAAGTATTGCAGCTGTTATTATAAAGACCCCAAAGAATGCATGTAGACGTCTTGTTCCAGCAGGTGATAGTATATTAGTCTAAAAATAGAGCATAAGTCTGATCCCTTCACATATACTGTAAGCTTTTGTCCCTTGCAAGAAAATCTAGTTCTCTCTGCTATGCAAAGTTATTTTACTCTATGTGTGTTTGAAAGAGAACAATGTATTTTCAGCTCTTACTGCTCACCTCAAGATGTTGTATAGCTTTTGTTCTCAGTATTTTTCCGGCCATGGATTCAATAAATACACCAAACCATTGGATAATGGACCAATACAATAAATAATTGTCAGCTCCATGCCAGTAATATACATAGGCAAATGATAATATTGAACTAAGAAGTTGTCTAAGGATGCCTCTTCTTGACCCACCCAGGGGGATGTAGATGTACCTGGAAATTTTAGAAGTCGCATGAATTTTGTTTGAACTAAGAAAGAGTACTGGGTATACCATATGTTACAAATAGTGCCTTTTTTAATAGTACAGGCAGTATAATGTATTTTATGGTATAGTATGTTTATAAAATAACTGTGCTAGTACATACTTCATTAGCCACATGTGTAACCCCTTATCAAAAGTCCTGAATGGAAGAAAGTGAAAATAAATCACAACTGTAACGAACATGGACACATTACATCCACACAAGGAATTTTAGTATTGCATCAATGAAAGAGTGCCTTGGGAAAAGGAGACAAGAGGTTAATGTTTTACTTACTGCCACATTTCTGTGAATAAGTATATCTGAAAAACACATCTTGGTATGTCAGGAGGGTTGACACCATCAAAGCGAGCAAACATTCCTGCAAATCTGTAGAATACCACATATTTGATGGAAAACAACAAGGTTAGATTGTAGAGGATCCCTGTGGACAACCAGCGTGAGAAATGTTCAATAACAAAGCTGTCACGAGCTATCGAGTGGATATACAGATAATGATAACCAAGATCCATCATGAAGAACCAGAAAAAAGTACGGAGGCCATCCCAGAGAAAGGACAAAATAACATCTTTTGAGAGGTCCTTCGGTGGCTTACTTATCTAGTTAGGGGACAAGAAAGACCTTGTTAGATATTTTGTCTGTAATGAGTCACCAGGGATAACCTAGATATCAGTGTACCTGTGTGAAAAAGTCATTGTAGAGTACAACTGGACCATTGCAAAATAATGGTAAATACAAGTTATAGCCAAGCAAGTCAAGAAAGCCATAGGTCACTTTAGGTTGTTTGTCATCATCTTTCTTGGTTTCTGCATAACAAGCATCCAGACAGAAGCTCATCCCTCGCAGTTGACACATCATACATGAAAACAGGACAAAATCACCTTCATTTGAATCTCTAGTTGTTGCATAAAACTAAAGAAAGAAAAGGTGACATTTTGTCCTTGTCTATTGACTCCATATTCAGGCTGACATCCCTGAGTGGTGCCACCTGGTTCCCTGATATACCATAGCCACTATGGTGATGTACAACCATGGCTCACCTGCCAATGTGTCAGCGTTTTTGAAGACACAAAAGAGAAAAGCATTGCAGCTGCCAACAACCAGCAAAACACCAGAGACTTCAACTGACTTGCAATAAAGTAGAGAATATTATGACCAATGTATACCAACAATACTTTCCATCCCAGCATATAACCAAGAAAGCTTAACTGAAATACTGCAAAATATGCCAGTCTGTGCTAAAAAAGAACACAATGTCAAGTATATGTTATCTCAAAATTGCTGGAATACTGGAATAATCAAACAATCAAGATAGGCTTTTATATTCATTTTACCCTGGGGTAAAGAGCAGCAACCACCCGATGTCCAAGTGAATTAAGTATGGATGCTACAAGAATGCTTCTGAAAAATCCATGCCAGAATTGCCATTCAAAATCTGATATATCCTGGAAAAAATTTACATAGTGTACACGTTTATATAAGTGCAACTCATGTTGAAATACGAATCAAGTGAAGACCTATGAAGAGTATATTGATAGACTTATTCTCCAACAGTGAAGATTTCCTAAAACAGGTTTAACTTGGTTATCAGTATACAAGACTGGTATGCTTACATATCAACTGCACTCTACACCAAAGTACACCAAACTTATACTTTTTAAAAAATAACCTTTTTTCTTCCGGTGAATTTCCAGCCAGGTTTATAATCTTGCTTATATAATTCATGTGGGTTCTCTGAGAAAAAAATAAGAAAAATGAATATTTCTTTAGTGATGTTTAGAGCTAGAAATGAAATGTGAAACTAAAACATAAAGATAGTACCTGCAGGAGCAACTGGGTGGGGCTAACCCCCCAAAACAAGAATGGGTACATGTATGATTCTGCACCCAAGAAAGTCTAAATAATACCGGCTAATAATCAAGCCAAAATTTAATGGGCCTTCTTTGTCCAATTAGAGAAATAATTATACCATGTACAGTGTAACAGCTCAACTACGTACATCATTCATAATATGTTATACATTAACCCTTTAAGGCCCACAGGTTTACACGTTGACGAGTAAAATTGTCTGGCGTTAGTTAGAGTAAAATATATAAAACACTCCATTGGACGTGGAAGGGTTAAACAGATAGTAACTTACCCAAAGGAAACCTGTAAATTTTGTACACGGCTATCACAAAGCATGTTACATAAACCACAAAGTAAATAATCTTTTCCAGCAGTGGTAACTGTGCCCTAGCACCCAGCAACGGCCCTGCACTTTCCTTCACCTCAACAGGTTTCGAAACGACTTCTTGGTCGACCTCGGTCGTAATTTTTCGTCGATTGCTAACTTCCATGACCTGCTTCACAATGAAAACAAAGAGAGTAAACTGCCACTGAACTGTAGCTAGTTATATAACTTGCCGGCTTTGTTCCGTTTCAGCAGTTAACGATGACTCATAACTTAAACCAAACTTCCGTCCAAATATAATAAAAGGGTCAAAAGTGTGAAGTTCCTGTTTATTGCAAGGACGTTAAGTTCCCCTCATGACTGAGAATTTTTTATGCTATTCGGCGCTAACTTTAAATCTGTTCTTTTATAAAACAATACTCAATCATCAATGACCAAACACAGCTGGGTACGCAAATAATTCTAAATAGTTCAATGTTACTATTAATTTTAATGTTATTTATCAAAAATATTCGCGAAAGCGCATAAATCACCATGGTATCGTTTTTTTAACGCTTAAGCGAAATTTTTATTGCAAGTTTTTATAGCATATTCAATCGAAAATATGACGTTAAAAAGTCTGGACGTTTTTCCCACTGTGTTGTAGGAAACATTCGTTTTTGAAATTTTAGTTTGAATCGAGGCAAAAAGTTTGAAAAAGGACATATTTTATCAACTAGAAGTTCCTAAAATTAAAGTTGTAGAGACATTGGAATAAATATTTTTATGTACTTCTACGTAAGTCACTGAAAACAAAACGACTAATAACTTTACACAATGCAAAATGGCGCCATAATTACATGACATCACGGAGATTCTAACCAATGAACGGCAAGGACGACCCACTTAATTGTGACATCGCTTCGTTTCAGAATTCGTAGAAACATTTGATATTGAATGTCTTTCTTCGCTAATAATAATAATAATTTAAACATGAATGGGGAATACGAAGATATTCTGAAATCTTTTCAAGACGTTCTTCGGCGTTGCTACAAGCTTGAGGCATCCTTGTTGAAGAATTCTGAACAATTGAGCGTTATTAAACACAAAACGGAAGAAACTGAAAAAGAAGATTTGGAAGATAGTAGAAAACTGGAAGTTTTAAAAGGAAATACACAGAAGCTTGAAAAGGAAGTCAATGAAACAAAATATAAAAGATTAAAAGTAGCAGAACGTCTTGTGGAGCTTGAACAACGTTGTTTTGAAAACGAAGAATTACTAAAACGACAACGGGAAAGTTTTCGAAATTTGTCAAGAAATTGAAGGAGAAATTAAATACCAGAAAGGTGTTACTGCGGTGTTTCTGTTGTAATAATTACATTATTAATGGTCAAAAGAAAGACAAGGTCATGTATAAAAGAATTGGTGTAATGTTGAGTTTACTTGAATTGTATATTGACAACAAATGAATTATCACATTGTGTCATCCTTTGTACATGTCTTTATTTTACAGTAATTCCACTTGCAGGATTCCAGGATAGTCCACTACAAAGATTTTAGATTTAAAAACTCTGGGGTCCAGTTCCCAGTTCCCACCCTTGGATTCCTCACAGCTTTTGTCAGTTAGGAGTACAGTTCAATGGTACAGACTCTGAAATAGAAGTCTTCTCCTGAAGTTGTGAAAGCCACTTCATCATTTCAGTCTGTCGTGTAGAGCTAATCGCTAAATGCATATCACATATCATTGAACTTTACTCATGCAAACTTCTGCTGAAATCTGTGAGCAAGTCATGAAGTTCTTTTGTAGCCGTCACTTGTGTTCTCACTGAAGATAAGTAGTCTGAATAGGTTTGTGGAGGTACGTCTGTATTTGATCCAGAATTGCTTGTGAATTTTGAACTTTCTTGGTACTGTGTGACAGTTGCCCTAGCAAGGATCTGTAATGTTGAAAAATTCAATCAAATTACTTATTACAAGGAAATTGTTTGGATAGATGTAAATGCCACAATAATCTGTCTTCTTGGTTCGGGTGTTCACATGGCTGTTTCTTGTTTTTAATTGCGGCAACTTACAATGCTTGCCTCCAAAGAATCACATGTGTGATAAAATTCCTCCAGTGCTTTGGCAAACTTTGCATTTTGTTGTTCCAACGTTAACTTTCTGCAAGGAAATAAGCAATCAAATAAGCATGAAAATAAAGGAATGGACTGAAAGAAAATCAGAATGTTTGAAGCAAGTAGCTCGGGTTTGAATAGTAGTGGAGATTAAAGATGCTGAAAAATGGAAGCTAGAAGTAATGGAGAAAATTAAGGATTGGAATGGAAACTGGAAAGGAGGGATAGGAAATAAAGAAGTACAAGAAGAGAATGGGAAGACCCATACCCATCTGTAGTATCCACTTGTATTGGTTCTCCTGACGACTGTAACTGAACCACGATACTAGCTTGCTCAAATAAGCTCTTAAAAAT
>JAOTOK010027948.1:0-11747 GCA_025770025.1 Virgularia gustaviana
TCACTAGCTGAGCAGTATTCGGAGTTGTACGACGCGACGGCTCCATTGTATAGGTCCGTTCCCTCTGCTTGTTCACCTAACTGACCACGCTGCATATAATTTAACTACTTATATAGTGCTAATGACGTCATTTCCGGGATCATGAATATTCAATGAAGTATGAATAGTACAGTTTGTGCATTGTTGTGAAAGATTATATTGCTTACCGACTGTCACATCCTCTGTTGGATGTAAGTTGTCAAATGCTTTCCTGGCATTCACACCTTGCATCATGGCTTGCACAAGATCATCTGCAGGGGCATCTGGAAATATATTTCTTAATTCATCGATACCTGGACCCTGAAAAACAACAGCAAATTTATCATAACCATTTACATGAGGCAGCATACTGATAGCTTAATTATTTTAGTCATATGTGCATGTGTCTTATGGATACAAAAGCAAAGAGAAATTATACTCACTTCAGATACACCCTCAGAAATGTTACACCCACTGGTGAGAGACATGGTAGATGACCCACATGTGGGAAATGCTTCATATAAGTTGGACCCAGGAAGATCATCATCAGAAATATGCAAAACGTTGTTAAACAAAGATAAACACAGAATTGTTCAATATTAACCCATTAATGCCAGCACCGGCCGGAAGCAGCCTCTTACTGTAACAGATTTTACTCCTGGCAGTCGCACTAATTACTGTCAAAAACCGTCAACAGACAGTCAATGGTTTCCTTTTTGGGCTTCCTTGCCACCATTGTATTTTCCTTTAGTTCTTTTTAATGTATTCTATGTATGTGTTGTAAATCAAATTCAATAAATTCATTCAAAAGACTTTCAAACGCATTTAACACAACGAATGTCGTTCAGAATATAAGTTAAAATGTATTTAGCATCAGCTTTTAGTCTTTCTGTGTTTCCCGAAGCCTAATATCCCCGGAAATCAAGTAAACAGACGCCGCTCATGCTACTGCTGCCTCGCCCCCACTCCTCAGCGCTCTCAGTGCGTTTTCGTTCAGCAGTCTAGCTACGTGAAAATAATATACATTTTGGATTACACCCTAGAAATCAGTGTTTTCATGAACTTTTAAATGCACTTGAATCGACAGACTGTTCTACTGATATGAGGATGAGATATTCTCTAATGGAGGCAAGACTCCACAAAGTCAAACCATGTACTGTACAGGTAGGTACTGGGAGTACTACTCAGCTACTGGACTAGGGCTAGGAAGGACTAAGGAGTATTTCACACTTAGTTTCCTTAGTTCAAGTATTAAAATACACAGTAATATCAACTTGATTCATGTTGATGCTGTTCCAGCAGCAGTTGAAGCTAGATTTTCTTGAAGATGTTTTGAGTTTAACCATTCATTGGTAGTATGCATAATCATAGCCTATCATAATCATTACTATAGTAAGTTACCTATATTATCAACAACAAATAACTAATAAGTAAAAGTAAATATTAAGTTTATATTTCGAATAGTCTCTGATACAAGTGAATTCACTTATCCACACAAATCGATACTTTATTCTCACAAATAACTGTTTAGAACTATTTAACAGATAAATTTAGTATTATAATAAATGGTAGAATGTTACTGAATTATATGAGATATGGGTAATTAATTATTCTTTCCTAATTTTCTTTGGTTTTGTGTATTTGTTTTGTCACTTCTTATGCGTTTTTTTTGTCCAGGCTTCCTTGCGATTGATGGTCTTGATGGGATCTTTAGCATACCATCTGTGGAAAACGTATATTTGCTTTTCTTGTGAAGTGGGACATCCAGAAATTTTTTGAAATGATTGTTTTTCTGAAGCTCTGTTTTCTGGCACCAGACAGCATGGGACAGCACAAATGTCTTTAACTTGGGTATGATCTGATAGTTACCCTGTCCATACAATGCTCGTCTTATGTCAGCATATTGTAGCCTGACAATTGAATATATCTTTTCAATTAGGTCAGGTAATTTTAGCAATTTCCAATTTGTTAATAATTTCAGGATGTTGTTCATGGATTCACAATTGTTGTTTGCCCAATTGAGTGGCACACAATCACTTGTTATTTTTGGTCTATAAATATACTCTCTTAAGCGTGGGATTAAAGAGTTTTCGATGTACCTGATAAAGTTTGGGGCTTTTTCCATAATTGTGTCTGACAAGGTAAGGATCCCTTGTTCAAATTCAACCTCGTCTTCTGCATTCACAAGGCCATTTTCACCAAAAATCAGTGGTAAAATGGCATTTTTTACTTTGTCAGGCACACCAATTTTATGTTGCAGATACCGTCTAACATTCTCCTCCATGTGGCGCTGGCAAAGACTTCGGGTTGCGTTTGGGAAACTCTGCTGTACGGCCTTCATGATTGCCTTTTCTTCATCAGACCCAATGATCAGGTGACCTAGTCCCAGTTCGGTATTTATATTTGAGTCAAATTTTGTTCTCAAATCAGAGAAAAATCGCTGATACGTTGAGCATTCACCATCCCAGTGAAGAAATGTTGGACCAAGCATTATTGGTGAATCCTGTGTTGTCCGTCTGCGCAAATGGGCGTTTTTGAACACAGTCAGAGTGACGAAACAAGCACCAAGATTGAATGTTCTGTCGACGCCAAGGATAGACTTCTGTTCATTCATGATGCAAAAGTTTCTTAGATTGTCAGGGGGAACATCTCAGTGGCAATGGGCTAATGACAAATATCCAAATGAATTACTATTACTAAGCTAAATTACAATCATCAATCCCAAATTTACTAATTTACGCACATTTACCAGTCAAGTAAAGAAAAACACAATCACATCCCTCAAAATAACATTCAAACAATACCCAAATTCATAAAATCACATCAGTTTCAATATGGTATAGTATACACCCTACAGTATACACAATTATAACTTTATTTCGTACTACCAGTGAACACTTGAGTCCTACTGCAACTCAATATATTACCAGAGTTAGATGAATTTTTCATACCTCATCAGTTGATTGCCCTCACACACCATTATATGGGCTCTCAGGTGCAAAATTGGAATTCTCTCTTGGCAAGATTTGCATTCTTCAGTTGGGCATGGTTTCTGAAAATAACAATAATAATAATAAAATAATTTATTCAAATTCAAAAAATTCAACCTAACTAATATTAAGCTAAAATTATTGGTTGTGATATTAAAAGTGACATATACTTACAAGTGTTTTCTCATCTGCGTTGTCAGTATCATTGTTGATAGCGGGTTTTGGCAGGTTCCCTTGAATAGGTCTAACATAGCATTTTGTCTGCTGCAGGATGTCTTTCAAGTACTCCATGGTGTAAGTTGATGAACCACGAGGCACGGGAATGACTGCTAGGGTTTTGCTATTTGCACCAAAACGAGTTCGCAAGAGGTCTACCCCACAAGCGTTTGATAAAAGTTGGAATTCTTCCAACAGCACTCTATACAGTTCGTCGAATCCTTTGTTTGCAACTTCGATTGTGATTTCTTTTCACCAAGGCCAGTACATGCAAGAATGCGGAGAAAATCTAAATAGCCGGCGATGCTCCTCGGTTGCCCGGTTTTGCACCTCTCCATGACCTTGATGTTATGAATATTTATGAGAAATATTTAAAGAGGAATGAATGTCAAGGAGCATGCGAACAGAGAACATCTCTGACCTTCGGACATGTTGACACACAAGCACACAAGCGCCCGAAAATACTGAAATGCGCGAAAACGCGGGAGCACCGCAATGAGCGATGGGATTGTTGCTGAATGAACGACCATTGGAAAATGATCACGGAATAAACGTTTTAACAAATGATTTAACTTTGCCAAATGATTTTGTCAATAAATGAATTGCGATTTTCGATGAATGTTTCATTGTCACAGGATGCCAAAAACAGCGCAATATTGCACGGTCATTGCCAAAGTGTGTGATTAAATTTTGACACACATCACCCGCCATATGACTATACCTTTGTTGGATGAACATGGAAATAAATTACGAGCCACTTTTTCAAGTTCTGGAGGACGCTTTGTTTTTGTGGTCTTTCACATATAATATTGTATATATTATTGACGCATGCACTCAGTAGATATCGCTGTATGGTTTTCCGAAATAAACATGTTACCTACCAGAAATGTTTTCAATATGTCTTTACGTTTTACATTTGCATGCTTGAAGAGTGTTGGTACTGCAGTTTCATGTGGCCTGTTTTTCAAGGAGGCATGAAACCAACAGTATGAGAACTGTTTTGCACATAATTTGCAGTTTATTGCCCATTGAATTGATCTGTAAATTCAAAATGAAGTAAAAATGGAAAATACCAAACATGTACTGTGTGCTATACAAAACTGAAAATCTATGCATGTGCATGCAAAAGCTATTGTCATTGTCATAGTCTGTGTTGTCATTTATTTCTAAGGTGACAACAGATTTGGTTTTTCCGATATGTGGACGAGCTGCACAAAAACTTCACAAAAATGCTGTACTGGACCTATGTATTAGGCAAGTTTGGGGTTATTTTTCAACATATGCTTCTGTATGGCTGTATTCTTACCACGGATTGTCAAATTATTTTTGGAAAAATACACAGTGTACATGTCATATTCACCTGCAGCATTGCACAGCAGATAGACTGTACAGTAATACAGTAGTCTCGTTTGTGCGTTTATCTAGCCGATTTGACTGGGGGTGTGGACACTGGTAGCCAAACGAAAAATTACAAGTTTCAGGTGCACCTCTGCATTCACCTGGAGCTAATAAATATTAATGAGAGTGATTCAATTTAGCATCCTCATTTCTAAAAGCTAATAAACAGAGGTCATGTTATAAATGAGCACTGTACTATTTCATAGATAAGTGCATGAGAAGCTAACCTCTTTTACTGCTGCTTCTGTTCTGTTTCTTATTTTGTGTGTACCACACTATAATAGAATTAATCACGTATGTACAGTATAGCGCTGCAAGGACACTGTGGAGATCTATAATTCAAAGGCACCGGGGTTAACACATGCAATGGCCTTATTTACAAAGGCAGCCATTGCTCTGGGCAAAGCGAACTCCTGGAAATGGTAAAGACAACAGCTTTCTCGTGCCAGCCTTGCAGGGAGACGTTTCAATGCTTGTACCATGGTCTCATTACCCACTCACTGGGACACTGATCCGTATTTTAAATCCTGTTGCATGGTCATATTCAATTACGAAGATCATCTTGCTGCCCTATTAATATTAGGTAATAGGTATATTGTAGGGAACGGTAGGCTCAGTATGTAATGTTTTATAATGCAAGAATACTGCTTACATGATATATCCTGATCGCATGATTTACTATCATTGTCATGGGGTGCTGTAATTGTAAACATTTTTTGTACATGCAACATTTCAGATGCTTGGAGATCTGATTTGGCCACTCTTTTCCTGTCTTTACTTGGACATGCTTTTTTGTATGTTTTCCACCTGGAGTTGATAGCCTTTATAACAAGATTTGCCTGCTAGTAGCACCACCATGATCGTGGCAATGGCAAATCCAAATTGCACAATCACCTTGCCATGGAACTTTTGTTTTAGGTAGCAAATCCAAATAAGAGAATTGATGTATTCATTCTTTTTCGGTGTTGCTCCTCTTACACATCTAATAAGTAGTCTTGTGTTAGTTAGTTAAAGAAAGGTCACAAAACGACGAGAGATGTGAAGGCAGTGAAGTGTCTGGTTTGTATGTGTTTGTTCCTGTGGCTTTGTGTTGCCGTCACTTGCAACGAGAACATTCTCCTGGTGGGCAATAGCAGTGGTGAAGTTCAGATTTTGCTGCTTCAACATTGTGACTTAGTCTAATAATGATATTCTTCTTCGTAGTGCAGACATCCACCTGGGATTTGGCTGAATCAAAATGTTCTGACAAATAGGGAGGCCATAATAGTAATCTATTTTAACTGCCTTCCTGCTAACATCAGCTCACGAGAGAAAGAAAGTTATGGGCAATGCGAGCACATGAGCTGGGTAGCAGGGAAGAAGGGTCGTCTGGGTGGGAAGGTGCAAAAAAAACAAACGAAATCAAATTAGCAATCCTAAATATAATAGTTATTATGGTAACTACTAGTCTTACATGCAATCAAAACTTGGGGCGCCCAGATTATAAAATCTGGGCACTTCTGGCCTACTGGTAGATATTATCATGCTTTTACCTACCAGGGGTCACGTTGAACAAACTGACCCCGATCATACTAAGGTTTTCTTCTTTTATGCATGACATCAGATCTATGCCAACTAAATTAAGTCTTGAAGAAGGGTTTAAAGTTGAGTAATTGGTCACAATTCTAGAATCGAATGCCTAGGCTTTCTGCTGCCGCCGCATCGTGTCGTGCTGACGGTAAGATGCTTTCGTCTAGTACTTCAATAGTATCTTCAATGGCAAGAACCTTGTCTGCCTGTGTGTAGTGGTCAACCATGCGTGTTGATCACCATCCAATATGTTCAGCGATGTCATCTTTCTTTGCTCCAAGCAAGGTAAGCAGAATAGCCGTTCCACTTTGGAATCCGTGAACCGTCTCCTTGGTGTAGAAGCCCAAGAACTTCAAGTACGTTATATGCCTTGCTTGAGCAGCAGATGCCAGAAAGGGGGAATTAGAGATGGCCTTGTGATTAACCGTTGTACGGAAAAGGAAACCTTGGGATAGGTCGAGTTGCATAGCTTTACATAACGTACGATAGAATTTTAAATTTTCCACGGGGCAAATTGAAGGATCCTTTGATGGGTGGATTGGAATTAGACGTACAGCAGTTTCTCTTATGGACTTGCCGACGCATTGGTAAATGAGAATATGTTTACCTTCAGAATGTTGTAAAATATCTATATCTTTCAGTCGCCGCAAATCTGACGCCCTCTGGCTGGTAAAGAACGCGAGGATAAAGAACGTTAGGTCTCGGGCATACATATATTTATTAATTGCAGATGGTGATGAGTTGGAAAGAAGATATTGTGGATGTTGAATAAATTTATGAAATCTATCGAACATTATGGGAGTCACCTTTCGTGAAGACACTCTAGCCTCTATTTTAACTATCAAACCACAGAGTGGTGGGCGGCGGGATTACCAGTTCCTGAATAGCTATCATATTCTTCTGATCGATCCAATTCAATGAAGATGGAACAGAGTTTGCCAATTGTGGAATCGACCATTCCAGCAGACAGGCATAAGGCGCACCAAGTTCTTGCCTAGTAAGTTACAATTACTGTTATGGACCTTCGTCTTCCCTTTCGGTCTTTCCTGTCGAGGAAACAGAGAACATCCCTGGGGTTACCAGAAGCAGGTGTGTTATGTGAACCAAAGGTTGTGAAAGCTTCCAGTTCTAAGCAGGATTTTTGCCACCCGTATTGTGACAATTTCGCGCATGATTCAAGATCTTTCATCCAGCAATCTATTGACTGCATATCTAGTTCCAAAGCTGGTCCAGGAGTGTCGAAGGTTGTTGGGTTATGTCTTTTTCCACAGTTTTGGCAAAAAATGGCACAGTCATCATTCGGGTAACGACAGTGTTTACAGGTGACAGTGGGGTGCCATATACGGGCACACCCTATAGGAATTGAAGGACAGAATGTGTGTAAAAGTCGAATGAGGCTCATAGTCTAAAGGCCCAGAGGTCGCACTCGAGAGCCCGCGGTTTAATGTTCCCAGTGCGAGTTGAGAAGAGTAAAAAGTCAGTTTGTTATTTACGCCGAAGACATATTGACTCCAGCGCATGACCCTGAATTATTGGCCACCAGAAACGTCACGGGAAGATGTCTGGAATGACTATAGTAACCGAACATGGCGAAGAAAGCAGGAAACAGATAATGGATGGGGCCAATTACCGCCACAGGGGCCAGGAGGCCCGCACCCCCCCCCCCCCCAGCGGAGACATTTATTTTCTGGGGCGCAAAAACTTTCACGTCAAAATGAAAACAAACAAAAGTGAAGACAAAAGCTTATGGAAGCGGGGAAATGCACAATTAAAAATTAAATTAGTAATATTACTACTCGATCTGTTTGCAGTGCAGACTATGTTTTCATAATCAAGGTTGGGGGTAACCGTACCTGACAAGACTATTGGGGTAGGTGTGAAAGGGCGTTTTTAATCTCAGGCCATCTTGGTGGGGGGGGGGGGGCGCCAAATGTGTAGTAGGCCCCCTCTGCGGAATAAAGCCAGCATGCCACTGAAAATAGCTCATTCAATAACATTTCTCGGACACTGATGAAGAGTGATTTGATGCATAGTAACAGCTTTTGGGCCACTACCGAGGAATTATGATATTAAGTAACACACCGTGGCCACTACTGAGCAATTATCTCGAAGTAACACGCTTCGGCCACTACCGCAGAATCATCGCGAGGAATTATTTGTTATTAAGTAATACCTCTCGGTCACTACCGAGGAATAACTTCAGGTAATCCCGCAACCGAGCTTCAATGACACCTCGGCCACCACCGAGGTTTAGACGACTTGGAGAAAACCGCATCTTAAGTGATTGTTTACATCACATCTCTCAGCTTTGGCTGTGGAGTGATAGTGAATAGTCTATTACTATCGCATTAATAAGTTGGAGAATTGAGCAAATCATCTTCTAGTTAGGAGATATCGATTTATAGTCAGCTACATAAATACTTCAAAAACCACCCATCCCAATAAGGGCGATGAAATACTATAGATTGCATGGTAAAAACCACGTACATAAAAGGCTTATGAAACAAAAGACTCAATTACATCGTGGGTCAAAGTGCGGCACAGACAAACAACTGCCATTAATTATCAAAGCAAATTGTGATCAAAATAAATGAATCGCTTAATAAATAACAAATGACACCTGAACAAATACACAGCTAAACGTACGATTAAACCTCGAATAACTAGTTAGGAGCTCACCATGCAAAAATGATTAAAGTGTAAAGAACAAACTTATAATTAAGCATGTGAGTAGCATTTTATGGTACCGGTACGAAGTTAACACCGGATAAGCGATTGAAATAAACGTGAATTGGACAGAGCATTAATATAAACTTTAATATGGCAATTAGATAGTAATCCTAACAGAGTGTACACAACCATGTGAGAAGTGAATGAGAAATAAAACCTAGGATTAATAAACACAGCAGATTTGAAGCGTAACCCCTGATAAATCATACCTTAAGCGGGGGAGCTTGGACGGCCACAGGTTGGGCTTCTCTTGACCCAGCGCCTCTTGAGGAATTGCTAGTTGAACGATTGGGTGGTCGACATGTTGGATGGGAGGCTGAGCGATTTCTTGAAGTGGTTCCGCTTGTTACTGGAAAAGAACTGGAAAGAAACAGAAGAGTTGTCGAAGACGGTTGGTTACAAAGACCCCTCCATCTATTATATCTGCTTGATAAAAGTCATCCTACCAAATGGGATATCATGGACAAGCCAGCTTCAAAAATGTCGGCACTGTGCAAAGACTGGAACAATTAAATACTATTACCTTATCTTGAAAAACAAAATAAACAAGTGATGTTCAAGCGAGGATATGTGTAGGAAAATGCTTGCCCACTGTACAGAGAAAGAGCACTGGTACTATGCCGAAGAGCCATGGTATCAACTGCAAGACATTTGGGATGGCACACGTTTCGCAGAGTTGTCATACTTTTTTGATCCTGAAGGCCGCTTTCTTTTACCATCGAAATGTACTTTTTGCCATACAGTAATTAGCACGCCAGAAATTTATAGCAGTAGTAGTTCAGGTGTAGCAGGAAATATTGTTAAATACCAGTGCAAAGAATGTGGCACTGTCCAAGACTGCAAAAAACATTATGCACATGGGGATCCACGTAATATTGTGCTAATGGGTCACTGGAATGGATGGCAGCCATTCCAAGGATCAAAGAATCATGGTTGTGGTATGTATAATGCATGCAAATTAACCGGTAGAAAAGAAATAAAAGTACACTACCATAATTTGCATGGTAATTTCCATGTCAAACTGCCAATTGACATAGAGAGCCTACTAGTTTCTGGAGCACCATTCTCAGAACATTGGAAAACTAAGTGATACCGCCATGGTTGGCACTGAGCACAAAAAATTTTGAAAATTGAAGTGACTAGATCGTCGGAAACGGCGTTCTTGGTGCCTATATATTTTTTCTGCTGAAGTGGTACATTTAGGGCCTGCATTTTTAAGTAAGACTGGCAAATTTTATGCCAGGGTGCATTCCATGTTACGTCCACGACAGAGACTGACGCCGCGGTTCGGATCCTTGCGCCAAACTGCGAAAATTGTATTCAAATATGTACATTGTCGCGCCAATTTTTACGTGCGAAATTTACCTCTCGGTTGATCTTTTGGTAACAGTAACATTTGTCGTTCAAAAGTCAGTGTTTGTGATGTCAACTGTGATATTGATGAAAATGGTGGCATGCAGAAGGCAGGTAACGTTTCCCTTGACAAGATCTTGACAACACAAGATTTGGCCTTTGGGAAGGCTTGTTGCAGTCAAAAACACAGGTTTTGCGGTTTTCACACACTTGAGGAATAGTTTTTTAAAAGAAACTTATTCTCTTAAACTCATTATTGCTTAGCCATGATGCACAGTACTACTCAGTCTAACAAGGCTACTGAAATAATAGTGACATACTCATGTACTACCATCCCTCCTTTCCAGTTTCTATAGATGGCAGTATTTACAGTAGACCATTAATCCAAGTACCAAATAAGGTTTGGAAGAAATGTTGCTAACAATATTTTACATTATTATCATTTATATAACAATAAAATAACTTGTAAATATGACATGAAATGTAGGATGATGTGTAAAAATGCAATCATTTAAAAGATCAGAATCGACCAAAAATGAACAGTGAGCGAGAACGGAGTCAACAGGATATACCACTTTGCATACATTGTATTCTCTCCCTCGACCAAAATATTGCTTCTATGTCCCCCGACAACATCATCACCTTTCCGGTACAACAAAACACTTTCACGAATAATTTCATCACACAGTTTGAGCGATGGCAGACACCATATCAACTTGGTACGCCTGGTCAACATTTCATTCAGCTGACCACCTCTTTGTTGTTGCGATCGCATAGTGGCACAGAAGCTTTCAGCAATCGCTTCAGGGCTACCTTTGGCTAAGACGATATCAAGTAGCACACAGGAAGGAGGTTTAGCAATTGAATATATCTCCGGATCTGCGTAAAAGGACTGGTAGACGTTTTGCTTGTGCAACCGTACCATATCATGGTGAAATAATGTTCCAATTTAGCCTGAGCCCCGTCGCAATCGTGCCATTACCAGTGGAATTAATAAGCTCCTGTGCTTGAAACTGAGTAATTTTGCCAAGGGTTGGTTGTGATTTTAAGTAAAGATTATAACACAGAGAGCAACGTACAATAGACCCTTGCAATTCCTCATCATGAAAAAATTCTATCAAGCATGTTGCATTAGCCAGCTCCCAATGGCATCCATTACATCTGTGAGATTTTTCTTTTCTGAGCCACATGACTTGTTGGGCTGTTTGAAAGCAAGCAAGGTGGGATGCTTTTTAACATTTTTACCTGGCACTGTGGACTGCAACGGAGAGGGGACAGCTGAAGGCTGTGAGGGAGAGGAAACGTTTTCTTGGGTGATAGCAGGGTTTATAGTTACATTAACAATGGTGGTGGCTAAGGGCGGCGCTTTCTTTGATGTTCTTTCCGTGATGGCGCGTGGAAAACAGCGATGTAAAAGTATGTGAAATTGTTATTGCTTTTATTTTGTAATATAGATGTAGTTTTGTGTTTAGT
>JAOTOK010027959.1:0-11746 GCA_025770025.1 Virgularia gustaviana
AAGCAAGCAAGCAAGCAAGCAAGTTAAATCGAATAAGAAACAATCACGCAATACCAACCTTCCTTGTGCCCTTCTTACTATTCCAGGTACAAGAAGCCAGTGGGTGGTATACGGTATCATGACCGAGAAAAATCAAAGGAAACAGCGTACTCGCTGGTTTTTGGGAATGCAACTGCTAAAGATAAGAGCAACCCGGTTGAACTGATCAGTGTCGCGTGATCAGTTTCACTGACGTTTTGTGGATGAGGAGTCAGTTTATGAGGACGTCCAGTCCTAACAAGTACCATCGACCAAAATAGCTATGTCATGCATGGTGTGATCTTGACAAATGTATCATGGGGAATACGAATAAAAGCTTCTAGATATTCACGACCTGACCAATGCAGCTACCTTTTATGCCATGGAAATATAAAGATGTATTAAGAAATAAAGCACTAAATTGACTGAAATACACCAGTAGCACATATTATATAAAATACGCAGACTTTTTTAAATTTTGTAAAATTATCTTAATTGTGTCTCTTGTAAACATAGAAAAACAACACAAAGCAGGAAATTGAAAGGTTCTGTCCCGGAAAGGGGCTTAATTTTAACCGGGCTGACAATTTTATGTGATAACATCGTTATGCAGAAAATACTGTAAATAATATATATTCTTATGAACATTTTGTCCCTGTCTTTTTTGTACCTATATTAATATATCTAATGGTATACCATGGTACTTGGTTCCTCTCTCTGGTACTCACGCATGAACCCGCTAGGTATCTACACTCGGGCACACTTGAGTGATTCTCGGGCGGCTCAGGTAATTTTCGCGCCAAAACCAGCATTATTAAAGCATGACAGACAAGCAGCCGGCAGCCATTGCTTCTCACCTTTGAAGCTGGATTTCTCAAGCGTTTTACGCAGAAAAGAAATATGTTATACCTTTTCTAAACAAAAGAATACCAAATGGAGGAGACCAACGACTGTTTCATGGAATTCCAGAGAAGGAAACCGTATGTATTTAATATTTTGTACGTGCTCATGTTTGACAAATGTGGGAACCGTTGGGGAATGAAGGTTAAATACAAAATAGAATAGACTGTAAGTATTATTTCTTGGGTTTGACCAATGCTTCTACATGCATATGAATTCTTTCTTATGGAGCCTTAAATATCTCTTGAGACATTCTTCTTTTGCCTGAGTTTCACCGACGAAAGACGAGGATATGTGTCATATCGGCTTCGCGGCGTTCGCCACTCGCCAGCTTTGCGTTCATTTGTGATTTGGTTTCAGTGGGTTCAGTCGACGCTTCGTTGTCCCTACTCAGCAGCGGTAGCACTCTTGCGAGATACTCAGCCGACTAAATAGTCCTGGATGTTTTAACAAAAGTATTTAAATGTTTTCATGCACCATACTGATACTATGCAGCAATAATTGCTAATGCATATAAAATGTGGGTTATGAGGGCAGTGACTGACCATATTACAAACCTAAGGAATGTAACAATTTCACAAGTATAATATATACTTTACTACCCTGGTTGAAATCCTATAAGATCCTATAGGATCCTGCAGGGTTATAAGCAAACATAATCTGAAACAGGATCCTATGGGACCCTACAGGATCTTGTACAGGATCTTATAAGATCTTACATACCGAGGATCCTACAGGATATTGTAGGATCTTACAGGATCCTGCCCAAGATTTCTACCCAGGGTAATAAAATATAATGAGTCTCATTGAACAACAAAAACAGCACACATACATTGCATTTAAATATATATGACAGATTTTGTACAAAAATATGATCAAATAGATCCTAGCATCTTACAATTAATTGCTATAGTACATTATTTTTTTAGTATAGCTTGTAATTATATCCTTTTATCTCCAAAGCAATGGATGCTTTGTCGTTTTGGACAATTTGTAATGTCATACAAACTGTCTTAGTATATTAAATAAGTTTGCTGCCCCGATGACATAACTGCCAACAAAATATATCTTAATTACCATATAATTTACATTCATGCCTTTATTCAAAAGGTGTTGTCAGATCTTAAGTACTAAACATATAGCATACATTATGTAGATCCCAAACTGAAAGTATATAAATTTAAATGTTACCCTATATGTGTTGCTATCAGCTATATATCTCTCTTGTTTGCCTGAAACATTTCTGAAGAATGTCAAATACATTGAATGGTCAAATATCCCCAACAGTTTTGATAAACCTCTAATTTTACAAAATTAAGGAGCAATACCCCCATCTATGTTTTTTTGTGCCATGCTGTAAAAGTACTGGGGCTTATCTTCGTTTGTATTAATTTGGTAGCTTCAAATAAATGCATGACTATATTATATAGCTTATAAAAGCACGCAAGATGTTTTCTGTGTGTTTATATATGACTGATACTTAAAACTAATGAATTAGTAACAGAAAACTGGTTGGCAAACATCTTGCTAAAGAATGATTAAAACACATTCCACATTGTAAAAAAGTCATTAAACTACAATTTTTATCTGCAAATCCAGCATGTTTATTGTGGTAGTTCTTTTGCGCAACTAACAATAACGCGCATGCGAAAAGCGCCGTACAAGGGATTTGAGGGCAGAAAATGGTGCGGAAAACATGATGTTACACGCAATGTGATTGGTTCGTCAAAAACGTGAGCCAATCAAATTCCTCACTTGACGTCATTATTAATTGCAGCTGGTAGTTATAAATATCACCTGAAGCAGAACGAAATGATAGAATGGTTATGCGTATTATCAGCAAACGTCTTGCTCAATCTATAACGTTGTTCATGTCTGGGGTCAACAGAGCCGTCAAAAGAACAAAGGACCATAAGTTCAATGTTAATGCGTTTCTTTCGAGTTACTTTAAAACTAAACGCGTATTGCGTCGCGGCCATTGTCATTTGTTCATCGTTTTCCGCCCTGCGTTTCTCTCTCGACGTTTTCCTCGCAATCTTTGCGTAGCCTTGCTCGTCGCACCGAAACACCGGCGTTTCCTTGTAATTCTTCCATTTGTTTTCCGTGTATAAGACGACGGGCGTCCGATCGTTTCCGAGGTTCGCGATATGCAGAAAACCACGAACGATACCGTGTTCATTGATGTACGCCTCCTCAAGACTTTCGTAGAAAATGCGCGGGAAATCGCGAGGTTGGGTTATCACGTGAACGCATTCAAGCGGCTCGCCACAGTCGTCAGCGAAATGCACTTGCTTGGGTCTTGACGTGGTTCTTGGGTGAGATTTGCGATCGTGTGATGTAGCTGGTTCGGAAAAACCTATAGATAAAGAGTTGTTGAACTCTTATTATCCTGCATATAGCAATAACTTCATTAACTTGTGCTGTTTTGTCACTGACTTTTTGTATATCCGGCTATATATTTCTAGAAAGTAACTGACATTCAATACTATTCTGGTTTGACAAAATCTCAAGTATTATAAAGCAGAGTTTTCATTAAGGGAAACTTTGGCGGAAGATATCAGTCATATATACAATGTTTATATTCATAGTACACCCCCTATAAGTTTGTTATGAGCAGAAATCATGCGCAGATGTCGCTGTCATACACTCCTTAATTCTAGACGGTTTTATAGTCATCAGGTGAAGGAGACTCGACCGGTTTCTTAGAAGTTGAATTGTCCAACAGGAATTAGGAAAATTGTCCATCAACAAGACGGTGGTTAAATACCTTTTTACTGAAAGATTAATCATTGTTACTGAATGAGACGTAATTAGCTTTCCTTGAAACGAGAAGAATTAACTTTCGCTGTAATGACTTATAATTACGGAAAGGTTGTCGCGACATTTAAAAAATTCCTGCTGGTCTCGTTTTTTTAAGCAACAGTTATGGGAAAAGTCATATCATATGATGGCGGGATGAAGGCACGCGGAAATCTGACTCGGAATAACCTGAACGACAGGCGTTTCTGTCGGGGAGCAAAAGGGAAGGGAGGCATTCTGTGGGAGGAAAAGGGAAGGGTGTCTAGTGCAGGCTACTACCTCCCGTCTGCACCCGTTTTAGTCACTTGGCGGGCGAGATAGAAGGCCTTTAATCCACTAAATCCAGGAATTAGACGCGGATCGGAAGAGCTATACGACTACCTTGTCTGTGATCACCATGACAACCACTTTGTTTAGGAGTGATTGATACTGGAGCAACGGTTGTTTTTGACTTCTTACGGCCAAAAATTGGCCACAGGTGTTCCGTGTGACAGTGATGGTGATCGCCGCGCATCGGTCTTTTTGTCTGGTCAACACATCGTAATCCTGCAAGTCAACAAGGAACGACTCTTCTCAGACGATGAATACAATAAAGCCAGTAATTATGAGTGAAAAGTCGTTGAAATCGGTATTTTCTAAACTCATTAATAATTCATGACGCAAAGACAAGAGAAATGCATATTTAATTTATTAGCTATTAAGAAATTTACTTCCTAAAGATCAGCAAAATCCAAGTTAAATTTTCTCTTCACGTTTGAAAAGCTATTCCCAACATTCGTAAGCGTTCTTGAACTAGCTTAGCTAAATATCAAAATACGGAAAGCTGGTTAAAGAAACAGCGCTGCGCCTCGTATTTTCAACCAGCTTGTCCGTTATTTGAAATTTAGTTCAAGAACGCTTATTCGTGTTAGAAATAGTACTATATTGTATTTAAAATTATTGTAGAAAGCGCTGATGTAGATGATACAAACCTATCAGTATAATGCAAGCATAGTATCAACTAAACCTTCATCGGTTCCAGCAAGTTAGTATGGAAGTAAAAAGGTTATCAAAACCTGTGCGTGCTTGAGTGTGTCATTATGGTGGGGCTTTTTCAACAGTCGGCCGGCCTAATGCTAACTTGAACCATTTTTTATGTGGCTTTAATTTACACTATAATCCCATTATTTATGGAAATTTGCTCTCAAGCCGAAAATCATTCGTCACGTTTTTATAACTTTCCAATAATCTTTATGGGGTTATTTTAAAAAATGCCATCGTCTGTGCAGTATCAAATTGGGCGATTTTTGTTAACCATTGGTTTGAATAGGAAAATAAACATCTCCTATTAACGATGTGGTCATTATGATAATTATAGAATGCCTTGTCCAGCGGTGACGGTACTTTCTATGACAGATATAGCTAGCTGGTGTTCCTCTGCATAAACGGTATATTTTTTATATACTGCTGTTTTCCAACCATTATCGGACCGGTTTTCACAGTTTGATTATTTTAACTTCCAAACCACTTGTTATGTTCTGATCCTCGCGACATTACTGCCGTTTTCCGACCATTGTGCGACCAGATTCCACAGTTTGAATTTTTATTTTAACTAGTACGGGTATGTATGTTAGGTTACTGCCCACATTTCCTGCGCGTATCTATAGTGAAAGCGGGAATTGGCTACTGGCGCGACAGACTTTTTCCATAACCAGACAAAGCCACAGTTCATGTAGTCAGCCACTACAGTTATAGCAGTTTCCAGCCAAAACACTCGTTTACACGATGTAATATTCAGTTATCTTACTGAGAACTGTGCATCAGGCGATGTCAAATAAAGAAATCGGTCAGCGCCATACACCGTGGGCCCATGATTTCATTGTAATCTTGACCTAACCTTAAATTAATCAGGATCAGATGTGCTAAAAGTCGGCGAGAAAATCTCCATTCTAAACTGCGTAGCCCTGATTATCGGGGATTGCTGCAGGGCTGTATGTCAAGGGCACCCATATACTGATGCACTCAACCATGGCTTAATTAAACAACAGGCTGCACATGGCAAGGTATTTTTAGTATATTTTGGTGTATTTTTATCTCACGTCATGCAGAGGATGATGAAATTTATAATCAGGGTACTAATCTGTAATAACGAAATTAATATGACTTGAGAGGGTGACTGTCTGGCCTTGTGATGAACAGCCGCGCGCGTCCACAGGGTATGATAAATTTTCAAATAAATCTTTGAGCGTATATATAGATGTTATTTTATATCTTAGAGTCTAATTTAAGTCCTTGCCTAATGCTAGACGACATTAACTGCAACAGACTTGATCTAAAGCTTGGATCGACGAAGCTTGTGCGCGATAACGACTAAACTAAGCTAAACTCAGCTCCTTCAAGCTAAAACTCCGGAACATGGTGTTGTTAGGCTGCATACTGCATAGCAGAGTTGAAAATTTCACAAGTTTTTTTTTGCATGTCCATGAATATCCGGATGGTGTAAATTAAACTTTCTCGTGTTTCTCACAGCCAAAATTTCCGCGACAATTAATAGGATTAGTCTAATCACTCCATTGACTTTGTCACATGTATATAATTGTGAGTGGCTCAACAAAGGTGGCCACTGCATAGATTTAACCAGCGCCTATCATAGCAAAGCAAATCTGTAGTTTCCGGTAAACCTCGCGGTATAAGAGGCTTTTCTGATTGGCTATTAGCAGCCAATCACATGACTTGTTAGCAGCCAATCACATGGCTTGTTAGCAGCCAATCACATGACTTGTTAGCAGCCAATCACATGGCTTGTTAGCAATCAATCACATAGCTATTTGCAACCAATCACATGGCTATTAGCAACCAATCACGTGGTTTGTTAGCAACCAATGATATTGCCTGCACAACTCTGCTTCCACCTTTCTTTGTGGTTAACACAGGCTTATTGTTTGGCTTACCTGACCACGGTTACTCTACACACCCGAAAGTTCCACAAGCCGCAACCGGAAGTGTACAACCTTGTACCAAGCTTGCTATCATGTTGTGACAAGGCTGTTGTTAGTTCGTCAAGAAGAAAGAAGGCATAGTACGAAAAGAGCTAGATATTAATTAAAGTACTATACATACTAGGTTCATATCTCTCTCTCATCTAAAGCAGTCCGGTCTGAAAGTGTCGTGACTCATGATCCCCACTTACCTGTTACGCAGTCGAGTTTCACCCAGTAAGAATACTCATGTCTAAAATTTTTTATCCTGATCAGATATGGAGATCCAGCCGTGGAGAGCTACTGTATTATACAGTGTCTATGCGTGCACAGTCTCTGGTATATATAGAGAGCGACGCAGTTTGGTCACTGTGCCATGGATGGGGTCGGTTCCGAGTGCGTTATGATATCTCCCTGTCATGGTAACCTTGCCATAAGTGTCAATGATAATAATGCATAAAAAGTATTCCGCAAAGAGGTTTCGCCTAAAGTGTGAGTATTAAACTTGCTTAGCCTTTAAGATCGACTATTTTGGGACACAATTTGACATGTTTTCTCTAAATATATATCACCACTGGAGACTCCCTGTATGCATGTCATCTCACAACATCCATACCTACAAATAAACATTTTGCTTTTCTTTATACTTACATGCGGAATATACGGATGCATGAGAAATTCATCTGCATTATTCCAGCACAAACAGCATTTTTTAGACTTAATATGTATTACAGACGATAGCAAACTATATGACGCGTTTAATGGTTGGAGAAGTATATAATTTTTGTGCTTTCAAGAAAAAAGTATGTACTAACAATTTTGTGCTTGGGAAAGGGTATTATTGTATGGATCAGTCAAAGTGTTATAACCTACGTATACTATGCAAACTGAACTATAGGTACCTAGAAAGATAGCCTATACATCATATATGTGCTTTTATTCATATCTTCTTATACTCAGTTTTATTTTTATCATTCTGTTTTCGAAACCCAGCAGTAGTAGTAGTACAGATACACGGCACATGTTGAAATCAACAATGCATGCATGTATGTATGGTCCACCAGTTATACAAGACAAACTTTGGGTCTGAAATGCTTGTCCTATAAGATATTGAGTAATTTTCTACAAAACATAATGCTATACACTACTTGAGCCTTGGACTCTGGCGAGGACGCATCAAATTCTACGAAGCACAAAGTACAAATATTTTGGTAGAAGTGCACCGACAATTAGACAAGCATCCAACACCTTCACAGCAACAATATTCTATTACGTTATCGGTGTAAATTCATTCAACGTCATTTTCTAGAAATTTCCTGAACTGCTTTCGTTCTTGAAATATAAAGTATTAACTACTGAAAGTACTTCAGATACTGCCCAGCTTCTTCAGTTCATCGTCTCACTGGATCTTAGCTTTCGGATTTCTAACAGAATTTGTGGGAAGTGTGAGAATTTGCGGTGACCTGTTTTGCAACAGCAATGGCGGCTCCTTGCCTCCATCATCATCCCATAACGACAGACATTATTCGTGCAACTTTTAAGAATCACGCATATATTCATTGCACTATATGGTCACCCAAGAGAAGCATCCAAGAACAGTTTTGATACAAAAAACCGGGAAAGATTCCACAAGCAGGATCAATACTACATGCGGTGATATTCCTCTCAGTTGTAGGGTTGTTTTTCTCGATGTTGGTAACATAATTCCGACGTGATATGCATGGTGTATCCTTTTCACACCGATCAGTAACTGATATTGCGCCACAATATATTTCACATGCAGATTACTAGAACATGAGCCTCTTAAATTGATTACCATTGGTTTTAGTGATTTTCTGTGTTTAACGAACAACGCCGATCATTATATTTAGCCATATAGGATATAATAACATATGGTAGAGAAATGTGGTTTGCGAGAAATCGGTTAAATGCAGTGTAGCTACATGCTTATAGTTCAGTGGACGAACTTTTGATGTATGAAGTAGTACACAAGTAATATAGAGCGTACTAAATTGGCTTAAAACATCAATGGATCAGGTTTGGTTTGCTCAATAACTACAGGATTATACTGGTTAGAAGAGAGACTTCGTCGCTAATAGTATATATCGTCCACAAAGCATGGAGGTTTCCTTATATTTATAGAAGTCGTCGAAATAGATAGATAACCTCATGCTCTAGACTATAAAAACCAAAGGATTTTAGTAAACAAGACTCGGAGGAAGGAACATCTAATTACAGCCAGAGTATTTTACCATTGTTGAAGATGATTAAGGACATTGAGAGGAACTATTCATCGCAACCATTAATCAGCTATCAGGCATGTACAGTTGTACTTTAGCCAGTCAACTTTATTATATAGTAGGTATAATTTCATACTATATAAATATTCTACGCCAGTACTTATTAAATGTTTAGCTTCTTGTGTAGGTATAATATACTGAATTTGAAGACTAAGTAGATTTCTTTTTGTTATGTACATGTAAACCTGTTAACCAAGATAAATAACTATATCTATATCCCCATAAGGAAATATATAGTTCTCACTAATTTAGGCAGTTCTTTATAAGTTTACCTTTGAGTACTATGATACCTAGGAAGCGTTGAAACTCTGATTATCTAAAGGGTTTTATATTTGTCAGTGAAGAGAGATCGCTGGTCAAAAGTCACGCAAATATTATTTAATCTGGCTTATCGACTTTTCTAGCAAACGACAAACAACATGACACTTCTAGTTCGACCAGGTGTACTTTGACTCTGGTCAAACGAAGATGATTTAGTTCTTCTGGGGAAAATATCGCACATAGAAACAGTTGTCTGCCTAAATGTACATTTTCCTAGCGCTATATACTGATTATTAAAACGATTCACACTTTATTAAGACGATTTCACCCTTTACTAGCAGAACTAGGACTTTACTATATGGTGACTAGATACAAATATTACATCGCTGAATCATTATTATATTTTCATTTAACTCATACCTTGGATTTTTGGATGACTTTATTCCGCCGAATGTGTTTTATTCACTACTTTGTTCAGTAAGTTGTCGATGATTACACACGCCTCTGTTACATATAATTATAAATGATAGTGCGAAATCACAATATTGATGTAAGTTGTAATACCACATCAATATTTACGTTCCTTTAAACGTACATTTAGAGAAAGAATTCCTGTATGCCTCGTATGCGGACCATTCAGTTTCTTCGACTTTCGGACAAGGTTGCGGTGTCAACACTCGATTTCCTCCTTCGACGCGCTCTCTCGATCTGCACTGACTGCAGTTGACCCGTTGTGTACTTGTTACTGATGCAGTCCAAACCTGTTACATGTGTTGTTAAACACGTGGTTCATTTCGAACTTGCTTATAATAAACCTGTATAAGGGCCTTGTATGTGATGACGTTCCCTACAGATGCTTGGAGTGGAGTAGAGTGGACTGTCTTATTATTACTCAACATCGGATTGTGCTGTTCTTGACACTACATAAATTACGTATGGAAGTACCTCTAGATCAAATGAGCAGAAATGCAGCACGTTCTGACTTCTGTGGATTGTTGTTTTATACAGAGTCGGTCAGCGTGTCAACCATCGTTGTCTTTTCTGATTCAGTTCCGCCATAAAGTAAGGGAGGATTTTGTTCTCGAATTTAAAGAAATAGAGTTTGGCCACTGGTCAGAATATGGGACAAAGACGAATAAAGTATCGTAGTCCATTTTTATGATTAAGGGTGCAGAAAGCTGTACCGAACTTTGTTTATTTCTTGCGGCGTGTTTAATGCTGCTATAGTAGCTAAGTTTGCGTGTCCATTTTATGAATCGATCCGACTGGTGCCTCGTTCTCTGGACACCACTATGATCATATTAAATTGAAAGAATATCCACAGACTGTAAAACAAAGTGGCGGTGGAACTTCTGCTAGTTTGCTTGCTTGTCAGTAATTCATTCAAAGCATCGATGTACTATATTCACGGGTGCATGGACCACAGTTTAAATATTTCAAATTCTTCCGTCCTCGAACTACAAGTCCATAATATCATGATATCATTTGTGTAAAGAAACAACTGCCATAATGCCTATATTTATTGTTATACTCTTGTTATAATAATAATGGTTATATGTTGATTTAACATTGATTCATCATGACATGAATAGATATAAATCCATGCATGCATGTATGTCTAATTTTACAACAAGACCTGCGACCGTCTACTATGTAGTTAGACTTAGAGGTTATGTTAGATCGATAGAACGCTAAAGTTAGACGATATATTCATGTAAAGGTGAAATCTGTCTATTTTTTGAATAACTAGGATTTCCGATTCTTTTTATTCCTCTATGCGCGTCGTTTTTACAGCTGTTTTGTAAAGCTATGACCAGCACTAAAATGGGGATTTGCATTTTCTACGGCTTTATTTGGGAGCATGAACTGGGAACTTATAAGTGTATAAATGCTTTATGTATCATGTTGAGTATCCCTATGTATTTAGATGGTATACGGGGGTAGAAACCAAAAATACATATAATAATAACAACTATAAATTATACTACTATAATGGGTACTCATGTAGTAGTACTGACACAAAGACATATCCCTATATGAACCAGTTTACAAACCACTAATAGGAAAATATCCTGGATGGTTCTCTTAACAAAATATCGCCTGATAATTCGGCATATGTGTATGCAACAATCTGCAAGAAATTCGTTTCTGCACGCATCGCCAACGGCAATTTTCACCGAAAAGCAACTTTACCACCAGGCACTTCGCCGGTCTGATAATGCCGGATGTAAACCCTTTCTTAACTACATTTTAGGATTTTTAATTCGGAAAATGGGCAATGAACTAAAGTAATTTCATTAATGTTACGTCCCTCAACCGTTTATGTTCCACTTACCTGATTTCGTTGAATTGGAAGCCATAGTTTGGATGGTAGCTCGAAGCTATAGCAGCAGAAAATGAGAACTGCTTTCGGTGACTGCATATGGCACTAATGGATATCTTATGGCTTAAATCACCGGTTTACGTAAATGTAGACGACATGTTTATGATCGTACAGGTCTGTGTGTAATC
>JAOTOK010027970.1:0-16512 GCA_025770025.1 Virgularia gustaviana
CCTTGGATATCCACAACCATAACAGTATGGTTTGACCTCTCAAATGTGAAATGGCTGAATGCCTAGAGGAAAGTAATTCAATGGTGAATATACAGTAAACCTTTGCCTAAACCCCACAACCATAAGGTCCCTGTTAACCCACCACAATCACGATGCTCAACTCATTCCAATAGATATGCCCTCTTACTTACAATAAAGGCTGGATAGTGGATATAGACTGGACAATATGATATAGTCCATGTATTGACCATTCCATATATGAAAACAAGGGCATAGCCAACTTTAGGGGGGCACAAAGGTATTTGTTTAAGGGGGTTGGAAATTTATAGCCCCACAGGGAAAAATTTGTGATTTGGATGTGTTAAACATGCCATTCTAGAACATTGTTTTAACATAAACACAGCCATTTCCTTCCTCCTTCTTCACGAGACTGCAGATGATACTACCTGTGGTGTGGCTCGAAGAGTGTCATCAAGATGAATGTAGCCAGAATTGGAGTTGTACTTGATGTATTTGCCTTCAATGTAGTGTTCCACATGGAACAATGGGGAACCAGGGCGGTCCTTCATCTCCAGAATTGAGATCTGAAGAATATCCACCTAAAATATAATTATTGGAAAATTGATAAAAAATTATCTGTTCACTGTATATTAACATATTCAAATCCTAGCCATTAATATGTTATGCCGAATGTCAGGCCCCTCATATTATCAGTAGTAAATAAGCAAGATCAAATACCCATGTTGTATAATGATACCTTCTTTGGTGGAAAATGGCGGTTAAACTCCTCTCCCCAAAGTTTGGCATCCATCTGAAGTATGACATCATTGAAATACATTTCTCTTGGTACATCATTGATATATCTCTTTGCAACATGGTTCCCAGCATGCTTCCAATTACGGCTTTTGGTAAAATTGGACAACTTCTTGCTAAAAGGTTGATGAACCATGTCAGTTTGGAAGAAAGAAAAACTGAAAGGAACTTGAAAAAACAAGTAGAAGAAAGGAACAAGAAAGAAAGGAAGAATGGAAGAAAGGAATTAACTCGAAGAAGGGAGGGAAGGAAGGAAGGATTAGGAAGGAAGGAAGGAAGGAAGGAAGGAAGGTAGACAATACTTACGTTCGATAGCAGAGTCGCATTGCCCCTTTGTCAAATGGCTGTAATCAATAAAAACAGATTATACCTTATGATTTCTGGTAACTTCAGAAATTCTAAATCCTGATATACCAACCTCATTTTCCATGCGAACATGCACCTCATCCTTCACCCAGGTTTTCTTACGTGCGTTGTAACGATGGCGAATTGCAACCTCATCTGGAAACTCTTCATCAATATGGAGGTGTTTCCATGGGTCAGGAACATGCTTGCTATGAAGGTATGCCTTCTTCCATGACCGACTGTGATGTGAATTTTTATCACCATTCGCAACTCTCAAGATATCAATTGCTGCTGAGCCTAACACCACAAAATAGCCCTTAAAATCTCTCATGTTTAATAATAATAATAATAATAATAATAATAAAAAGTAAAAAAAAGTATTTACGTACACTAGTTCAGTTTAGTAGTGCTAATCTTACACTTGGCTTACTTCATTAATCCTTTTTTAACTGATTGGTATCACATATTAATCTTTGCTTCTCACTAACAATTCTGAAAATGGTACACGGAATTTTCTACCCCCGGGGAAATGACCTCCTCTTGACCCCAAGTAAAAATTGTGCAAAAATATTATATTTTATCAGACCTACGTTTGTAAACCCATCTGCAAAAACAAAAACAGTTTTAATAAAGCATTCTCAAGTACCTCTGCATGAACTTTCAAAGAATTAGATAGCGAAAAAAGCTTTCGCCGGTTCGTCGTGTAACTTGTACAAGTATATTGAACACAGCTTGCGTGAGAAATTCAATAATTAAACTCATAGGATTACAAATGTTTCTTATTCTGTTCATTTTTTCCGGGCGAATTCCTTGCTTGAACCTATTCTAGGTTTGTTTTGTGTATACTCTAGACGATTGCGTGTCAAAATATTTAAATCAGGCGAAGCTGAAATTAAATGTTCGCAAATAGTCAAAAGCCACGCTGATTCGGTGAATATTTTTACACGCATATTTCAAGTAGAGAACAACAACGACTTTCGTGTTTGTTGAAGATTTCTTGTGAACTTTTTACCGCAAAATTCAAAACTAAGCCCTAGAAGTGCAAAGCTATCACCTTACTTCTGAGGGTAAACTTGTTGTATCCAACTCATCACAATGGTTCGTATAAATAAATGACCTACTAAGTGCTATAAATCAAAAAAGCATCTTATTATGCCAATTTTAATTTCTTATCTTGCTCGATTTTTGCCAAAAAATTGTGAAGGAATGTAAATATTTCGTAGCAGTAGCATACCTCGTTTCTCGTCTTCCATTACAGTTCAGCTTTTAGTTAAAAATTCGTGAATAGTTCGCTCAAAACAAAAGCCATTCTTCCCGATCGAACAAATATACAAGCAACTTGCTTCCTCGTTAGAAATTCATTGTGGTCCCCAAACCTCTCCAGGTTCGGGCGAGGCCACACACCCCACAACTGGGACAACGCCCAACAACGCCTCCCCGCGACCCGCCCACAACCTGCCATTACCTAAGTTCCCCAGTGGACTTCACCTTTTTTGACAAGTGTACGTACTGTATCTCATAACTTCTATAAACCATCTGCTTGGCATTATATACCTGTAAAACTACTCGCAAGACTATTTTATAAATTTACTTTACTGTATTTTTTTTATTTTTTGTAATTTTATTACAATAAATATTTTATCTATCTATCATTTTAGGTGAAAATAGTGGTATTTTAAATTTGCCATTAAGAAAAAAAAGAATAGTTAGTTTTTTGACTGTATACTGAAGGTCCATTTATGATGAAGTATAATATTTGTAGAACATTGTCACCTTGCTTCATTTGGGAGATATCCAGGTGTGTTTGGTATGCAAAGTAACATACTAAGTACTTTTCAATGCACAACAAGTTTTCAGAAATGTAAAATTTTCTCAAAAATACAGACTTTACTTACTGTCTGTATGTGGTCTATTGGTTAGGACTTGTTACTAAAGATATATATTGTATGCTGTAAGTCAAAAGCACAAAGCTAGTTAGACTAACAACAGTGTGAAAAATAGCTGACATTTTGAATTAGAACACACTGGCTTTACACTTGACTGTTGTCATGAATGATACAACTTATTTATGTCATATATTGTTTGTGACTGATTAAACCAAACAAAAACTCAATCAATTTCTCACATAAATCTGAATATCTACCAAATTAAGCAACATAATGTTCAAAGTTCTACACATATGCTACTCCAAGCGATTTCAGGAGACCTTCAATATACAGTTAATATAAAATGCTCAGGTCAAACTTTGTAATATGTCTATTCATAATTGTCAACGAGATATCAAATCATTAGTATTGTACCATGTCTGTCTTGCCTTTAATGGGGATCTTGTCACTGTCTAGTCTTGGCCTTTCATCATGAGGAAGAAGATGAAGACTTTTTTGAAGACTAAAAGCAAGTCTCATGGCCCAAGACCATAAACTGTTTGCAAAAATGAATGGTAGCCGACAAGGTTGTACCCGACATACCAATGTAAAACTATATTGTATGACGTCTCTGGGAAGCAATTAAGGAATTACTTCATTCATTTCATTTACTTCACATTACCTTATTTCACTTCGCTCTCACATAACTCCAATGTCACATATACAGAATAGTACCCAATCCACTATACCCTACCACTGCACCAACCAGAGTGCTACCCTGTCAGACCTTATCCCACATCCACTCTTTGTCCCCTTCCCCTATCTATTACATCTCACTTCTATACCTCACCTCATGCATCACACACCTGCCCCTTGGTAGCCTGCCACACCTCATTTTACCTCACCTACTCTTACAGCTGCATTTAGACTTCATCTAAGTTTCTCTCTCTGGTGGATAGAAAGGGAGGACAGGAGACTGGGGGAAGAAGAGAGAGACTTATCAACTCCGGACACCGGAAGTACATGTAGCCATGGCAGCCTTCTGTATATTTTATATTTCACCTGTTCCAAACTGAACAGGATGCACCCTTCTCGTGTCCAGAGTTGACAAGCTTCTCTCTTGCCTCTTCCAGTTTCTTGCCTCTTTCAGTCTCCTCTCCATGCAGAGATTATAAACTGAACCCAACACACAGCACAGTTTGTACGCTATCACACCTCATTCCAACTTACAGTACCTCCCCTTCCCATTACATCTTGCCCTACATTGCCTTATAGGTATATCATGCCACACCTAACCCACCCAACCTCACCTCAATTCAGTGCTACCGCACAATATCTACCTCATTTCCCCCTTCCATCTATAACCCCAGTCCCCAGCCTATTCCATCAAAAAGGATATGTAAATGTCCAAGGTGGTTTTCCTCCATTGATGTATAAAACATAAAGATATCCATTTCTTTGTTGTCCATTTATCGCATAGTAACAAGGCATGTAACGGAATAACGTAAACTTGTGTCTTTCATAAAACCTCAGTGCTGTGTAGTTTGTGGTAAGCACATGGAGATAAACAACTTTGCAGTTGGAATATTCCGCAGTGGTTAACAACCCAAAAAGATTGTTGAGCAACAATGATGCTTCCAAATAACAGAAAAAAGTAGTTTATTACTAATGAAACATGTTCAACATTGATGGTCATGTGATGGTCTTCTTTATTTGTCCCTGACCCCTTATTTGAGGGACAGTAACTAAATATGTAGCATACTGTATTCTTATGTCAGTCTGTGGTTAATGGTATATTTTTGGTTTAGTTGTAGCAGTAGGTATCTTGTACCATACGATGTTGGTATCTACATGTATATTGAACTGTAACAACGAAACCCTATTCCTACCAGAATAGCCGATGGTGACCATTTTACTATTTTACTGTAGAACACCAGAGAAGGCTTTAATTTGGGATGAACTGTTTATCTCTCGACAGTACTTACCAATTCCATTTTTCCTGTATTCATTCACAACTCCAAGACTCAAAATATAACAAACTTTTGTTTCTTTTGTTATCCGTCCTCCTAAGATACCACTATCCTGAAAACAGAAATTATCATGTCAATAGAGTACAAGGTATCAATTTGAGATTGATAAAATTTCAATACAGAACTAATCCAGCTATTTCTTAGTTTTATGCAACTCAATTCATGTGCCTATTTTATATTTATGCAAACTCAAACTCAGTATTCTGCTCTTTTTGAAAATAGCTAATAGTGATATGATGATAACAAAGGTATATAGATAAAGCATAAAAGTCAACATAGATAATGAGTTATACAGAAACCTCTATTTAATTTTTGTGAAGCTTCCTGACTAGCTTACTCTATTAAATTGAGCACTTGAAAAAGTTGGTAGAGCGCTCTCCAAATTTTCCAATGAAGTGCTCAATAAGTCTAATAAATGAGATGTGATTGCATTTATGAATGTACCTCTGGGTTGCATTTTGTAGTGCTTTTTACTTCTGCAACCAAAATACCAATGATTCTTTTGTTGATAATCGCTGCCAAGGAGTAAAACCTTGGACTAGACGTGATATCTTGGTACCAAAGATCTGGGTAACTTAAAGAAAATAATATACATGGTATAATTCCTTATTAACATCATACAGTATTACAGTATTTCTTCTTTTTACTTGTCATGGCAATAGCCTCATAGGAAAATCTAAAAGACTCCTTAAAGGAGCAGTGTCACTGCGCACACATCTTTTCTGCAAATAATGATACATGTTCGGAAATTGTAAGAAAAACGCTTAGAACAATAACAATATGCTCGAAACAAAATCCTACTAGTCATTCAACTTCACAACTTGTGTGTTTTTAAATGTGAGACTGTCATATCAGATTTGTTAAACCTGAAAAACCAGCCTGTTTTTTCAAGTTTAGCAAATTTAATATAGTGGTCGCTTGTGTAGGAACAGGGTCAGGGTTCTCTTTCTAGGATATTGTTGCAAGCATTTTTCTTACAATTTCCCAACATGTATTGTTATGCACAGAAAAGATGCACACTCTGTGACACAACCTCGTACCCAGGCTCTCTGCTCTACGCTCCAGCGAGAAAGGAGCGTAGATTGCAGAGAGCCTGGGTACAAGGTAGTTCAATGGGTTGTCTGTGACACTGCTCCTGTAAATCTTCCCTAACTGCAGTTGACTTTTAACATTTTATTTTTTCTGGCAGCAGACAATTATATTTGTCAGATATACTTGAGAGAGCTCTCGCAGATACAGTAGGGTTAAAAACTTGTTAATTTTTCCTCAACTCATGACTGGACTTTTAAATTTAATACAGTATTTTACTTTTCTCACATCAGGCATTTTGATCTTTCGAGGGAAAAGCTATTGTAGAGAAATGGTTAAAATGTCTTATTAACTCTTTCCCCACATACTACAGCCAGCATTCATATTTTACTATGTCTAGCACTTGATCAATTTATGTATTAACTTATGCAAGGCCATCAAATTGTGTATTGGTTAAAAAGATATTGAAACAAATAAAAAAAGTGACCACAAGGTGATTCCCAATTTTAATTATTAATTTGTAGACGTAAGTCTAAACAGTGCTGAAGATATAATGCAATTTTAAGAGGCGTCAATACTAAATATATTAATATTATGAAGATGGTTAATAATATAACATATAGGACATAATTTTAAGTCAGTAGTGACGCCTTTCAAAAGTCATAGTTTTTTTTGCTATATAAATTTTATAAATCCATTACCAAATAATAAAGTTTAGCTCTTGTGTTTATGCTGTGCCGAGGGCCCATCGATAGGTAGACTTTAAATTTGTCATGCATCGTTCATTATCAAATCCCAAGCACGAAGCAGTGATCCCAAGTCATTGCCACTGGCAAATTAAAACACCACAAAGACAACAGTTTAATACAGTAAATATCTAAATTGTAAACAATTCAGTTAACTCTTTGCATTATATTCTACAGTTTTTAAAATAGTGTAGATTAAGAGCTAAAGTGAAGAGGATCTGACCTCAAGTAGACAAATATGTAACGAAAGAAAAACCAGCAAACACTCACTCAATAGGAAACCATTTCATACATAAACCTTTTACTTCATCAATATCAGACGGACTCAGGAAACGTAGTTGAATATTGTTGGTTAAACCGATTTTGTTCTTCATAGGCTCTCACAGGTTTGCAAGGTCGTTGGACATCATTTGGGCGAGAAAAAATTGGAAAAATAACATATTTTGTTGCCAGAAATCTCTACAAAATCAAGCCATCCCGATATCTTTGTGACGGCTTGGTTAGATGCGAACTTTTGCCCCCAGGGTTCTAGCCCCGATACTAGATATATAAAATTAATGCATAACATTAACTATATTAACTTTTTATGTCTCTATACTCAATTATAAAGCAAATTTCATTTTGTAATTTTTTTGGGAGCTTAGACGATATTGGAAACTTAGTCTTCAGGTCCACTGGTATCGAACTTTCCAAGTCTCCTGATTATTGCTTGTAGGAACCTAGGACCCGCTCTGCAGAAAGGTTCCCAAGTTCACAGAAGTAGTGGACATAAAGCTTTAGATAGAACCTTTTATCTCCTACCACCAACACAAAGTAAATAAAGAACAGTCACGAAGGTGGGTACTTCGGCTATATAAAACACTAGCCGTGTGTCACATCCGGCATTTCGCTGACACACGCGACCTACTCTAACACCCGCACACTCATTTCGTAATTGCAATTGCAAATTCTTGAATGTCTCTAAGTGGCAAACGCACAGCTAAAATACCCAGTGAACTCTAAAGGCTGCGATGCCATTTGTCGTTTACGATTGTCATTTTGGTGTATGTAACCAAGACATTTATAGTACAGTTATGTCACGGACGCTACCACACTGATCTACCAGCGCATTTCCGTCATTCCCTAACAGCATTTCCGTGTATGTAATTTGAATACCAATATATATCACCATACGTCTGTACAACTTTATTGCATACACCAAAATGACAATCGTAATCTTAACCCTGAATGTTGGTCAATGTATCAAAGTGATGCTCTTTAAAATCTCTAGTTTCCCTCTCTCTCACCCTAAAAAAACATCATATTATCCCTATTAAAATATCTCGAAACAACTCGCGACATATTCAGATCGATGATGGCGCGTCTATTTTAGTATTTCCATTACGTAATGTTTGAGAAGAAAAAGCGTGGTTACGTAGCCAATAGAAAATAAACCCAAAGGATTGCATGTAAACTGGAAGAGTATTACATCAAACTTCTCTCGAAAATCTCGAATTTTGCACGGATTTCCCCCTGACTTTGATTAAAACGAAGATGGGGATTAATTCCACATTTAAGGAGGCAGTTGGTGAGTAGTTTAATGGCGTATTTTACTATTTTTGGCTTATTTCCGTCGCCAATTTGTAAACTGTAACTGTTTGATATTAAAGAACGTGTTTTAAAAGGTTTGTAAGTTTGTTTATGTATCTCAATTCTCATAGAAAGAGCAACAAGTCCAACGTTGTTGGAGCCAGATTGGGCCGCCATCTTGCAAGTTTGTGACAGCATCAGACAGCAAGATGTGTCGTACGTATATTGGAAATTTAAACAATAATGAAAATTAGGAAACATTTTGATGGTTTGTTGTTGTTGTTGTTGTAGTTGTTGTTGTTGTTGTTGCTGTTGTTGTTGTTGTTGTTGTTGTTGTTGTTGTTGTTGTTGTTGATGTAGTTGTTGTTGTAGTCGTCGTTGTTGTTGTTGTTGTTGCTGCTGTCGATGTTGTTGTTGTTGTTGTTGTTGTTGTTGTTGTTGTTGTTGTTGTTGTTGTTGTTGTTGTTATCAACAGTTAGTAATCATATCTTATATATTTACTAGACCTAAGGTTGCTGTCAGTGAAATCAAAAAGCGAATATTTGACTCAAACCCTCATGTTTCAAAAAAAGCACTTATTGTAAGTTTAATTATTATACACATGTTTGTGTTGTAAAATCTCTCTTATGCACTTCGTCTTTCATATTTTAGAAACTTGAACATATTATTTTTGCTACCTATAGACTCTCGAAGCCTGTGTCAAAAACTGTGGCTCAGCAATTCACGATGAAGTTGCAACCAGGACACTTATGGAAGATTTCCGACAGTACATTACGGTATAGTAACATGTCTATGTATATACTAACTCTTGCCTACTATTTGATGCCTAACATTAATGCTGCTGGTGGCCATATTACCATTACTGATCATCAAACCATTACTGTCAAAAGGCTTCAGATGGTAATGGGTTAAATATAAACCAGTGGCATGCTGATGGTTTTCCGCTGGGGAGGCCAACTACACATGTAGTGTGGTTTTAGAAAACGAAGTATACGACTGGTAGCCAGTTGTTCAGATTTTTGTTTTAGATGACCGGTAATGTTTACTTTAGTAGTTTAAGACAGCAGTTGGGCTGTGGGCATTATTTGGTAGAGGTTTGAAAGCGATTCAGTGTGGGGGTTGAGGGTTCAAATTTTGTTCTAGGTTTCTTCCAGATTTTTAGGGTTAGGGTTGGGGTTGGGATACTGATACGAGACTGCCGGTCATTTAACCCTGAAAAAAAGAACAGCTGCCGGTCGTAGAGTGACTTTGTTCAGAGAAACCCTCAAAGCAAAGGGAAAACCAGGCTAAGATACTTGAATCATTCACCCATCCATGAACTCATCCTATCCAACCACTTCCCCCATCCATCAACATGCTAACCCTGTCACCTGTTCCTCTTTAATTTCTTGGCTTGAATATTTTGCCAGATCTGTCCTGAAACAAACCGAGATGAAATTCTAAGAATCATTCAAGCATGGGCTTATGGTTTCCGCAACACACCAAAATACAAGATTGTTGAGGATACTCAAAATCTTCTTCGCATGGAAGGTATTTTCTGATTTGTTTAATGAGTATATAACTACAGACAGACTGACTGTATTGGAAAACTGTTTGGTATTCCTAGGATATGTTTTTCCTGAGAGAAACGAGAGTGATGCAATGTTCAGTGCTTTGAAGGTAGGAAAATGATTGTCAAGTTTTACATGTAGCTATCGAGTAAATTTATACCTTGGTTGCTAAATATCTGTTGAATGTTTATGACAGGCACCAGATTGGGCTGATGGTGAGGTGTGTCACAGATGCAGAGTAAAGTTTGCTACTTTTAAACGTCAGGTATGTACTTTTATGATGCATCATAAAACACAGTGTATGCCTTTAATAAACCAGACTGCCTATTATTGTTTCCCTGATGGGACTCTTAAGTAGCATACTTTCCAGCTAATGCCAGATGATTTTACTTATCAATGAGAAGCAAAGAAAATGTTAAAGATGCACTCTACTAGACATTTGATAATATTTTGATGTAAATGAATACAAATGGACAGACTGTTAATTATTAATTACATTAATTTTTTTATTTGGCTAATGTTTATGTCATAGACCTCTGTCTGAGCAGTACTGATGTGTTCGTGTGTGGCAGTCATTTTGTATTTTTAAAGTGCCATGTATGACACAAAATTTTTGTTATTCAGATTTAATTTTTTTGTATTTAAAAGAGCTTTTGAAAAGTCATATTTTTAGTTGTGATGAATTTGGAAGATCATGCATATCTTAGTAAATTAAATAATTTATTTAAAACTTTCTTGCTGAATACATATTTAGTTAAATGGTATACTATACCTAACCATTTCAGTTATCACATTAATCAATAATCAGAATTCTTTAAGATAGATACAGTACACAAGATCTTCCAAATATGTACATTTCATATAGTCACTAAGTACTAATGATATCACAGAGGTTGTATTTGATTATTTACTTTAATATCTCAAGAACAAGGAGAGATAAAAAAAACTGTTAGTCGATTATTCTATCATTTCAAAAGTTCTTTCAAATAAAACAAAAATCTGCATTCTACAGTAAGTCATTTACCTTTCATTTCTTGGTCTTTTTCTGTTACTAGCATCATTGTCGATGTTGTGGACAAGTGTTCTGTGGCAAATGTTCCTCTAAAGTGTCAACCATCCCAAAGTTTGGCATTGAGCGAGAAGTCCGTGTTTGTGATCCATGTTTTGACCAACTTAACCCAGGAGAGAAGTATGTTCTGCTGTAGTACACCTATCGCAACCACAACCACAACCAGAATTTCTCTGAAAAGCAAAATCATAGATCTTGTGTCGTTGTAAAATCCTAAAGTGTTCACTTGAGACAGTAATCAAGGCTGACCAGCAAATCTAATCTTGTAAAATTAATATTTTCTACTTACTACAAACAAACCAATTTTTGTTTTTCTTTTCTGCAGAAGTTCTTCTTCATCATCTTCTTCTTCAACCCCAAAATCTTCAGCAGAAAGTGATTTGCCACAAGAATATTTAAAGAGTGCTCTATCAAAAGAATCTCAAGTAATTCATATCATCAGTAATTTGTAACATTTTTCATGTTGTATTCCACTTCAAGTGGACATATACTGTTAGTATTGATCAAAATTGATGTACTGTGCAAGGTCAGACCTGCTGTTGCTGACTGTTTCTCATTTCCCCCCAAGGTACCTGAGAAGAAATCCGAAGAAGAAATCAAAAGACAAGAGCAGGAAGACTTGCAACTTGCAATGGCCTTGTCTGTTTCAGAACAAGATATTAAATCGGTACTCACAACTTCAACTTACAGTACTTGATTTTGGTATGGTCTGCTCAACCCTGTTAATATCAGATTGTATCTTAATAAACTTCGTTCTCTTGTGAACTTTCAGAAGAAATCATCAAGCTACCCTGAGACACCAAGCATTTATACTGTACAAGAAACAAAGCCATCTGCTCCAGCAATACCATCAAGCTACACTTACTCATCAGCGGTATGTTGGACGTTGTACACTATTCATAGGATTCTTACAAAACTGGAATGGGAAATGAAATAAAGAGGATTCAAGCCTTGACAATATTTTGTCTAAAGATTGCTTGAAAGAGCTTGACATGTACATCTTTAAGCATCACAAAATACGACACTCTACTATGAAATTCCGGATTCTGGAATCCAAAGCTAGGAAACTAGAAACCAAAGCTGGTGATCTGCAATCCAGAGCTAGGAAACTGAAATTCCAAGCTAGGAATCTGGAATCAAAAGTTAGAAATCGGCGATTCAACGCCAGCTAGGAATCCAGAATCCAAAACTAAGAACCTGCAACTTAAAGCTAGGAATCTAAAGTCTCAAACTAGGGAACATGATTTGGCAAGCCTAGTAAATGAACATCGCAAAATTACTAAAACTCTCTAAAACAAACCCAAATATACATTTTTCATTTTAGTCAATGGAAGAAGAGGAAGAGGATGTAGATCCCGAGGTATATGTTTCACTTCCGTTTTACTACGTCTGATACTTGTACGTTAAAAGTACCTATTTTTATACACATTTTAGTTGGCGCGCTACCTGAACAGATCTTACTGGGAGAACAGGAAAGAAGCCAGCCCACCAGAATATGCACCGTCATCTGAACCGCAAGCTGAATCACCTTCGACAACTCCGGTTGTTATTCAGGTACAGGGCATATAGATGGAAACTGTGCGACAACCATATTTAGTAGAGTGCACACGGGGAGATCTTGCCCAATTTATAGATGGGAAGATAGCCGAATTCAGACTTACAGTATGACAAATCGCTAACAACTTGCTATCTTCCCACAACTGTCGTAACAACCTGATGGCTTGCAAGACGATATAACGTTTTTAAAACAACTTCTAATAAGGTCGCACAATGAACAACACATTACCGACTTGGTAACTTGTTGCGATTTGTCAACAAATGTGGAACAATGCTTGCGAAGACATCGTGCATGCAGCTTGATACTGCGACTTGTCGCAAGCATGTATATATAGCGGCTTTGTTACAACTTGTTCCCGGAATGTAGATGGTCTTGAAGCTGCATGAAAGCCAACAAAATTCTCTGAAAAGTAACCATATTGTTAATTTTTCTGTAATTTCAGCAATCATCGTCATCAGGAACAGGAAAGTTTGATCCAGCATCTGAAGAATTTCTTGGCAATTTTCAAGCAAATATTGATAAACTGATGCAAAGGATGGCGTTCGTCACAGGAAAAGGCAGACATGTTTCTCAGGACGCCATCACACAGGTACTGTATCAGAATAACGCGATTGAACTGAAAAACTGAGCAGGAAATGTCGGAGACTTTTTAGATACTTTTACCCACCAAATGTTTTTGAAAGATGTAGCAAAGCCAATATCACACAAGAAGATAGAGCAATATGAATATATGAAACTTCTGAAACGTCGTTCTTTTGCATTGCATCGTACCACCTTGCATTGGACCACCTTCCCTTCCCTTCCCTTCCCTTCCCTTCCCTTCCCTTCCCTTCCCTTCCCTTCCCTTCCCTTCCCTTCCCTTCCCTTTAACATTTTTACTAAATGTCGAAGTTATTTTTCAGACATTGTTCCAGTCCATCAACGCAATGCATCCACAACTTCTGACCCTCATTGAGCAACAAGAGCAAGAAAAAGGTGTGTAAAGGTTGTCTACCATAGAAAAACAATCTTAAAAGTGCAGGATTTTTACAGATACTTACCATTGTCTTTAAGAAAAGTACGAAGGTCTTCGAGACAAGCTTGGCACCGTAGAAGAAACGAGGCGCTCCCTTGATTCCATGCGAGCTCAACGGCGGGAAAAACTACGTCAGCAAGAACTAGAACAGGACATGTTACGACGAATGCAGATGGAAGAAAAGATGGAGCTATTGCGACAACAAAAACAGGAATACATGTTGTACCAACAGCAACTGCAAGCACAAAGGCAACAGGAACAGAAAGTAAAAGCAGGTAAAAATACTGCAATTTTCAAACAACCGGCAACCGTAAACACGTTGAAATGTTTGTTTGTGTTTGTATATAATATAGTCTATACAAATAAATTGTAAGATATTAGTTATTGGTTTGAGTAGTGTTTTTTGGAATCGTTTAAATATCTCTTTGTATAAGAGATAAAACATAACTTCAGTACTTCCCTTGTGTTTGTTCAGAACAAGCCGCCATGGCCTACCAACCATCAACATACGGCATGTACCAACCTACAACCCAGTATCCACCCCAGGTATCCAAGACCACTATGTCTGATTCATATCCTCCAACGAGTTACAACCCTGCGGGCCAAGCACTCCAGTATCAGCCCGCAAGCGGCACCACCACCCAACCACCCGCTTACCAGACAGTGGCCCAAGGTACCCAACTCCCCGGTACCCAACAACGACAGACACCACCTCACTCTCCGTTTCAGCCCAACCAATACGAACCACCTACGTCACCATTCCAAAACATGTCTCTTCAGAACGAAGAACGAGTGCCCGCACCTTACCATCCTGTCCCTCCACCTACGGGCAGCCAGCCTCCTGCTAGTCAAGGCTACAATATACGCCCACAGAACGTGGGTAATCAGGCACCAGCTCAGGTTCCATACCCGCAGGGCGGAGCACAGCCAGGCATGCAGCCTCGACCACAGAGCAGAAACGACGCACGTGGCAATGCGATGACGTATCTTGATGGTGATGTCGTCAGCGACTCTCCCCAAGCCCCCGGCCAAGGTTACCCATCGAGTGGCCCACTATCTTATCAGGGGCAACAAAACCAGAACATTTACAACCGTACCCCACCCTCATCCGGTCCACCATCCTTGGAGATATACCAAAACCAGTACCCTGGTCAAGGTGGTAGTCAACCACAGATGCCACCACAACAAGCTTTAGGACCGTCAACTCAACAGCAAAACCTACCACCTCCTCAACTTCAACAGAGTCTACCACCCCTACAGCAGCCACCACCACCACAACAGAACTTACCACCACCACAACAGAACTTACCACCACCACAACAAGGCCAAATGGTACAACCTCCACAAAACCTGTCCCAACAACCAAATCAACCACCCCAACAATATGGACAACCCCAACAACTACCGTCGCAGTTTCAAAACCAAACTAATGAACCAGCGAACCAATACCATGCACCCTCGCAACAGGTATCAGTTAACAGTGGAGCACAAGCACCAGGAAGCACCTGGGGACAAGCACCAGGTAGCAACTACCCACAACCACCGGCACCACAGCAACAACAACCACAACACTCGTATGGTGGTTATGAACCAGTACAGCAAGCACCATCGCAGCAACAACCACCACCTCAACACTCCTATGGAACATACGAACCCATGCAACAACAACAACCACCACCACCATCGTATGGTCAACCTTCACCACAACAATACTATGACCAACAGAATATCGCAGAAGCGCAACTCATTTCGTTTGATTAAGTCGAGAATAGATCATAACCAACCGAAAATTAACCGTCGATCTTGGATTGTTTATTTTAATATTAATATTGAATAATATAGCAAAATTCAATAAGTTAATTGCGTTAGATAATAATGTAAGTAAAAATTGTATTTAAATCATTTGCTTGCCTAGGCATGTGGTAGAAATCAGGAATATAAAGATTTCGGTCTGTTTCCACAATAAATTAATTATATCTTATTAAAATATATTCCTTTGAAATCTCAGTTTATAGTGCAAGATTTTCATTTCATACGATTCTCACAATTATTCTTTTCCGCTTTGAGAAAATTGTTGAAGCCTTAGACGAGTTTACGGGATGCTGGAATATAAATTGCACGCAATTGCGTCATTGTATTTGTATCAAAAATTAATTGCAGTGGTTTAGGGACTTGAACGTTGAACTTTTTCAATAGTATTACGCGATGGAAGTTCTTCGAGCTGATGCAAAACGTCCCTTCCTAACTTTTGTTGTTAGATTGTGCTTACGTTGTTTTCACCCTCCACACTGGGAAACACAACACGAACGTGAACATGCACGTGCATGGCCGCGTGCTGTCAAGTGAACTACGTTCGCTACCAACGATACCTTTCACCCAGCCCACAGCATGGGTGCACCTCGTGCGCCCGGCCGCTGGAGTTCTTGTTCGGCTCCGCGTTCAGTTTGACATGACGTTTTGGCCTCTCATTTGGGGGAAGCAGTCGAAAGAGTCCCCCGAATGTACCAACTTGACCCCTTTCTCTCGAGCCCAAGCTCCTACAGTGTGGTAGAAAATGGAACGACTAAGCTCTCTTGTTCCAGTTGCTACGCAGCAATGCTTGCTATGTACAATTATGCAACAGTCGCCAAGTAACAGCTGAGTGAATGAGTCACAGTTACTATGCAACAGTCAGTTGCCATGCGACATCAGTTGCCATGCGACAATCAGTTGCCATGCAACAGTCAGTTGCAATGCAACAGTCAGTTGCAATGCAACAGTCAGTTGCAATGCAACAGTCAGTTGCAATGCAACAGTCAGTTGCCACGTTAGTTGCTATGAAACAGTCAGTTGCCACGTTAGTTGCTATGCAACAGTCAGTTGCCATGCAACAGTCAGTTTGGAATAGACAGTCGCTAATAGAACAGACATTTGCCATGTAACA
>JAOTOK010027982.1:0-11738 GCA_025770025.1 Virgularia gustaviana
TGGTTTGGTTTGGTTTGGTTTGGTTTGGTTTGGTTTGGTTTGGTTTGGTTTGGTTTGGTTTGGTTTGGTTTGGGTTTACATTGGTTTGGTTTGGTCTTGTTTAGTTTGGCTTGGTTTGGTATGGTTCGGCTTTGTTTGCTAGGCTTAAAAATAGACAGTTATATCTATACGATGTGGTGGAAAAGTGATGTAACAACTGCAGCAAATGGAAATTTTGGTTTGGTCTGGTTTAGTTCGGCTTGGTTTGGTATGGTTCGGCTTTGTTTGCTAGGCTTAAAAATAGACAGTTATGTCTATACGATGTGATGGAAATGTGATGTAACAACTGCAGCAAATGGAAATTTTGGATTTCTTGGCTCTATGAGAAAGGCAAGATATCTATAAAGATATCTCGAGTATGGAAACAAGACTCGTATGTGCCTTTGATTCATAATTAAACGATTCAACTAGGAATGTGATAGAACATTGGTGTAACAACTGCAACAAACGGATATTCAGTCGCAAGAGACTGGATAAAGCAAGACTTCTATAAAGGTAATTTCCAGCGTGGAAACGAAGCCTTTCTTTTCATAATTAACGGAATTTTTAGTGTCATCCGGGATTGCAACATATCTATTTGCAGCAGAAGACACCATTCGTGCAATGAAAGTCTGTATACCGTAGTTTGTTGACCTCATAAGCAGTTACAATCAATAACCTCCTGTTTGTTGTTTTTGTAAGCGACACAAAACATTAGTAGCCCTGGTGCCTCCTTGTAATGATCATGCACGTGCCCGACGAGACGACCACTGGCATAGGCAGTGGGGAGATTGTGAAGGATGCCATCGTAAGAAACAAAACGCCCTCTTACGCATCGCTGGCAACAATATCATGCGTGCATCATGTGCATCCAAGAATAAAATCTTTATGTTGTAGGAATGAGCGGCGAACGAGATGGATAACTGTACCAAAGACAGTGACAAGGCACCGCCCAGTTTACACGTGTACGTTTGGATGGAAGCAGAGCAGTCCCTCTGACCCGGGTTGCACGATAGGTACTTATTCCTAATCTGAAATGCATAAAATCAATAACTGCGTAAACTGAATACCTGTAAATAGTTTTATTGTTAAAGTGCCTATGACACCAAAGTTTTTATGATCTATCTGAAAAATCTCTTAAAAATGTTTTTTAAGGTGGCTCCCTAGAGTAACCCTTACGAAAATTTCACATACGATTTCACATGTGAAAGTTTCACACAAGGGGAATTGGAACACTTCACATGTGAAACTTCCACATGTGAAATGTGAAAATTTCACATGTGAAACTTTAAATGCTTGAAATTTCCCATGTGAAACTATTTCATATGTGAAATGATTTCACATGTGAAGTGTTCCAATTCCACATGTGAAACTGATTTCACATGTGAAACCATTTCACATATGGTGAAACCATTTCACATATGGTGAAACCATTTCACATATGGTGAAACCATTTCACATATGAAACCATTTCAAAACCATTTCACATATGAAACCATTTCACATATGAAACCATTTCACATATGAAATCATTTCACATATGAAACTATTTCACAAGTGAAACCTTACACATGAGAAATGTTTTAATTTCACATGTGAAACTTGTTTAAAAAGTTTCAATTCTACATGTGAAATATAATAAACTGATTTCACATGTGAAACTGATTTCATACGTGGGACTGATTTCACATGTGAATCTGATTTCATATACGGAGCAAGTGTGCGATTCTCATCATAATATATGTAGAACAAAATGGCAGCATTTCTGATTTTTTGATACTTAATATTGCTGTAAGGGTGACATGCATACATATTGTACAGTAAACCATTCCATTAAATATTTATACTAAATTAAATATTTATACTAAATAATATATGTATAAAAACCATAACAAACAACAATTTACAATATATACTCATATAGGATAAACTAAATGACAAATACAATTAAAGTAACAATGGTGATTTACTGTTCTTATAATTTTTCTGCTTTCTCCTTTCGTTCACATGCTTTCTTTTCATCCTTAATCTTTTGGGACATAGCTTGCCTGATGGCAACTCTTGTGGCAAAGGGGAATGATTGCGTGACATATGCTACAGAAAGGGAGAATTTATTACACAATTAGAAATAAACAAGTTATGCCCATTTGGCATTTTCGTTTGGAGAGGATTAGAAGTATTAAAAAATACTGGCAATAGTCAAACAGTAAACATTGAAACCAGTGTTTTGCATACAACTTAGACAATTAGTCCAATAGTAAACATTGAAACCAATGTTTTGCATACAAGACAATTAGTCAAATAGTAAACATTGAAACCATTGTTTTGCATACAACTTAGCCAATTAGTCCAATTATATGTAGTAAACATTGAAACCAATGTTTTGCAAACAAGACAATTAGTCCAATAGTAAACATTGAAACCAGTGTTTTGCATACAACTTAGACAATTAGTCAAATAGTAAACATTGAAACAAATGTTTTGCATACAACTTAGACAATTAGTCCAATAATAAACATTGAAACCAGTGTTTTGCATACAACAAAGACAATTAGTCCAATAGTAAACATTGAAACCAGTGTTTTGCATACAACTAAGACAATTAGTCCAATAGTAAACATTGAAACCAGTGTTTTGCATACAACATAGACAATTAGTCAAATAGTAAACATTGAAACCAATGTTTTGCATACAAGACAATTAGTCAAATAGTAAACATTGAAACCAATGTTTTGCATACAACTTAGACAATTAGTCCAATAGTAAACATTGAAACCAGTGTTTTGCATACAAGACAATTAGTCCAATAGTAAAGATTGAAACCAGTGATTAGCATGCAAGACAATTAGTCTAATAATAAACATTGAAACCAGTATTTTGCATACAAGACAATTAGTCCAATAAACATTGAAACCAGTGTAGTGCCATTGTGTACATTGGCAGGTTCAATGGTTAATAGGTTAAAAAATTAGAGCTAATCAATTTAACAAAAATGCTTACCAGTGATCATCTCAACTTTAATTTTGTCCAATAAAACGCCACTTTCAGACTTCTCGGATAATGAGGCCTTGCTTAGCACATCACGACCGAAAAGTGCTGTTAGTAAGGTTTTTGTCATTTTTGAATAATTTTTTGACCGTTGCACCTCAGCAACTGCGGATGGTGTCAACAATTCCTATGAGGCAAAAAAATGTAGGACATGAATTATACAAGCTTGATTCTTTTTCTTATTTGCTAAGTGGAAATAGCCACCTCTGATATGATAGCCTGCATAGCCAGCCCTAGTAAACTCACAAAGAGCTGGCAGTCCACACCTTCTAATATGCTCACATTCGGTTATCCATTGTAATCGCCCATACAAATCAGCCATTCATATTGTAATTGACTATATTACTTAAAAAGCTGCACCCATTATTGCAAGAGTCACCATCTTTGTTGCATTAAATTATGGGTAGGAAAAAAGGTAGAATACTTACATGCACATGGCTCTTATCGAAATCTGTAAGTACAGGTCCTGGAGTCTTTGGTGTGTTGCCTTTGGGGGGTGCATGACTAGCTGCTGATGTAGAGCTGGTTGTAGGCGTGAATATTGTTGGTGTCCTCGGTGTATGTAATTCAGATGTAGGGGTTTTGGACTCTGATGGACTGTTAATTGATGGGGATACTGGTTCAGGGACATTTGTCTCACTATCAGCTTTTTGTGTCAAACTTTGCATTGGAGGACCCGAGAACCGTCTCTCAAGTTTTTGTGGCTGGCATGAAGGTGTATTCCCCTGAAAACACCTCAACTTCTTTATGACACAGGGACTAGACATTGCTTCAACCAATAAAGTGGGCAATTCTATAAGTGCAAATTTGACAATCAATACAATTAATTAATAAAAATAAAAATTAGTGAGAATTTGAAAATGATGATTGCAAATGGTATGTACTCCTAGCTTGGCCTAACACTGCTGTTTGGACATTGAAATATTTCAAAAGGCTGACCAAGGGTTGATACTGTAGCTTATCAGCCAAGGTGTGAGGCATTCAGCCACCTTGTGTTGTTGAGGTTACAAAGCAAACCAACTGTAACGTAAATGGGTTTAAGGACCTGTCACACTAATACGGTAACATAATGTTGGTACCAATGTAAGAAATTTTGTTTTCTTTTAGTATGTTTTTGATTATTTTATAAGTCCCAATTATTTCAATATCTGTTGTTTCCTTTTTTGTTGATTGTGTGTCATGCATCTCTTCAGTAATACAGCATGACTGTACCTGAGGGTATTAAGATTATCAAGCAAGCAAAAACACCCAGCTTTATATACTACATGTATATTAGTAAGAGCAGTTCATTACCATCTCGAAGCTTTTTCCTAGCCTTCTCCTGTTCCAGTTCTTTCCGTAACCTTTTGATCTCCATAATCAGCTTGGCACTTGATAAGCTTGTGAGATCATCATCAGTAAGACTATCTCCCAAAAGGGCTTGTCCTGCTACTGCCTGGGCCTTCTTCCGTTTGTCACTCACTGACATTGTCTGAAATAGAGATATTATAACTGTAATTTACCAAGCCTTCATTATGTCGGCACAATTCACCACAACAGTGAACAGACTGCCCGATCAACTCCGCTAATCAAGGGAAAATATGAACCACCCCAGAGGTGAATTAAGAATTTTCGGGGCCCTGGCTATCTCTACTGTTCGGTGCCCTTTGCCTTTCTCCCCTTTCCTCCCCAACTCAGTCCACGTTTAAAATCAAAATGACTTATAAACCAGTGATGTTTGAGGATATTATAGAAAATTACGAACAATAAACAGCGGTCACGAGCCCTTGCAGTCTCAGAGAGTGTGGGATAAATCTGATTAAATCAGAAATCAATAAATACTAAATAGTGATAGTCCAAACTATAAGAAGTGAAGCTGATTTTTGACGCGAATACTAGATATGAACATCATTTATATAAAAGCATACCAACCTTGGAGTGTCTCTTGGTACCATTTGCTGATTTTGATCGCTTTGGGGCTACTTCGTTTTCTTTTTCGTCTGAATCGTCTTCATCATCATGTGTGTCTATATCACCACAGTCAGTGTCACTGCTGGAAGAATCGTCACTGTGACAGTTTCTGACGGACAACGGCTTGATGCAAGTTCTCTTCCTCTTTATCTTCAACTCTTCGAATTCCTGACCAACTGTATCCTTTTCCTGATCTTCTCGTATAAACATTGTTTCCCCTTTACGGGCTTCACTTAGGGAGTCTATATTTCAAAATAGCAGACAAATGAATCTGAATGAGCACGTGTTTTTGACGACAAAACACGTTTTGCTGATTTATCCCCCATGTGAGGTAACAAGAGTACCACGATCTGTTACTCAAAGAGCCTATTGGAAAGGATCAGAATGGCATTGGTGGTTACTGCTGTATGCACCAGTGATCTTATCAGGAATGCTTCCTCAGCCCTTTTACACCCACTTACTGCTTCTTGTTGAAGCAGTATTTTTGCTAAGCAGTTCTTCTATTTCATGGGAGAATCTCACACAGGCTAATGCATGCTTGTCACAGTATGTTTACAAATTTGAACAACTTTATGGCAAGAAACACATGACGTATAATGTTCACCAGTTGTTGCATTTGACGAAAACTGTAACTGACTGGGGTCCACTGCCAGGTTACTCATCATACATTTTTGAAGGATTTAACATGATTTTGATGAGATTGTTTCATGGCACCCAGGCAGTACCCGGGCAGATATCAAATACATTTCTCCTATACAGAGGAATGTTGACCATCGCCCACTCAGTACCCAGGGGGCTGGATGATGATCGAGTATTAACATTTGTTGATGAGGTTCTCAGCAAGTGTACAACACTGAAAAAATCACTAAAGGTGGATGAAGATGTAAGATTACTTGGAGCACATTATGTCAGGGCACCATCAATGGAGGAGAAGTTCCTTGTAGAAGAATTATTTGGTCTGCAGATTGAAAACAAGGTTATGATTTTTCATAAAGCAGTTGTTAAAGGCAATGCATTGCATTCTGTGAACTACCCCAGACTTCTAAAGCGGAACAACTACACCGTTGGCCTCCAAGATGGTTCCATTGTAACAATTATTAATTTTGTTGTTGTAACATTTTTAAATGGGCAAAGGGTTACTCTTGCTTTTGCCAGAACGATTGTGCCAGAACGCCATACACTCCATAGAGATAGGGTATGTGGTAAGTGTTGTAGCCACATCAAAGTTGTGAAACAACATGAGGAATGTTTAAGGTTAGTAGAGCTAGGGCACATTGAACATAAATATGCTGTCATAATGGAAGGACATGGACTACCTAGAACAATGTGTTGCAGATTGCCAAATCTTATTGACAGGGACTGATAATGAACTTTGTTTATAAAATATAGCTCCACTTTGTTTACTACTGCCTGTACTCCCAACGACTTGCATACTTTAATATGTTTACATACATTGTTGGTTGAAAGAAAGTACATAGCAATCGCATAGCATAGGATTAAATCTATGATTTTAAATAGAAAAATAAATAGCACAACCTCGTTAATTTGAAGTGCGACTTGTGATGTCACAAACAGAAATATAGGAATGGCAGCGAATTATTAAAATTTCATTGTAAATGCTTGGGATCTGCATCATTTCAAAGGTTAAAAAAATTCACATAGAAAATTTTAAATAATAGGGTTGTGGAATTTGAAATTTCGAATTATGAAGGATTTTCACAAAATTTCCATTATGTGCAGTGGTTTCACATGGGGGATTTTTACATGTGAAACTATGTTTTCACATTTGAAATTAGACTTTTACTTGTCGAATGATTTCACATAGGAACTTTTCTGATGTGAAATGGGATTTTCACCTGTGATTTGCATACGAAATTAGTTGTTCACATTTGAAATTATTTCCCATGGGAACTTTTCCCATAAGAAATGAGATTTTGACCTGTGAAATCAAACTTTCACATGTAAAGTGGTTTCACATGGGGAATTTTTACATGTGAAACTATGTTTTCACATATGAAATTAGACTTTCACATGTGAAATGATTTCACATAGGAACTCTTCTCATGTGAAATGGGATTTTCACCTGTGAAATGGGATTTTCACCTGTGAAATGAGACTTTCACATATGAAATGGTTTTACATGGGCAATTTTTACATATGAAATTAGCTTTCCACATATGAAATTAGTCGTTCACATTTGAAATTATTTCACATGGGGACTTTTCCCATGAGAAATGAGAATTTCACATGTGAAAGGAGTCTTTCACATATGAAATGGTTTCACATGGGGAAGTTTTACATGTGAAATTTAGATTTCACATGTGAAGCGGTTTTGAATGTGAAAGTTTTACATGTGAAATGTTGGTTTCACATATGAAATTCAGTGTATCTCACTTGTGAAGTCACTGTTTCACATGTGAAAGTAGACATTTCACATGTGAAATGGTTATTTCACATGTGAAATGTCCATTTCACATGTGAAATTACATGTGAAATTTCCGTAAGGGAATGCAAAAATTCTTCACAGCAGGTTTGATGTGCCAAAATGATCACCAATATTGCAGACAAACGACTAACAATACTTATGATCATATTGTTGAACAGGTTAGGAATTCGAAAATTTTGTTCGATTAACTACAGTAGCCGTTGCCATGGTAACAATGACGTGTCAATATGGCCGCCAATTGGTGTTAAATTGCGATTGTTTCGAAAACCGTTCGGTGTAATTTCTCGATTTTTCACTGAACTTTTTGCCATTAGTTGGTAACTGACTGGACAAGTTTAAGAAAAAGTTATCGATAGAATAAAAGTTAAAGTGAAAAAATATGGTTTCACACAATTAAAAAATAACGTATCGATAACTTTTTCTTAAACTTGTCCAGTCAATTACTAACCTACTGACAAAACGTTCAGTGAAAACTAAAGTAATTTCACCGAAGGATCTTCGATAAAAATGCAATTTAATACTAATTGGCGGCCATATTGGAACGTCATTTTTACCATAGCAACGGCTACTGTAGTTAATAGAGCAAAATCTTCGCATCGCCAACCTGAAAAAAAAAATATTATCAAAAGTATTGTTAACCGTTTGTATACAATAGTGGTGTTTATTTTGTCACATCAAACCTGCTGTCTAGAATTTTTGTATTACTCAAGGGAGCCACCTTAAGTAATTTTACAGATTTTCGTTTACTTGCTTTGTTGTTGAAGTTATTTCAGTTTGTGTACAATGTTGTCTGCATGTTAATTACGTCAAAATGCATAACGAGTTGAGACAAAAACTTACTTATGTCAACTTTACTAATCTGAATGCATTTTTTGAGATGGGTTATGTCATGCTTGACCTGCTAGAAAATTGCGTATCTTTTTGGAAGTCATTCGAGTTGGCAATCACATAGATGAAAAACTTTTTGTTTAACCCTTTGAGATTGGGAGGGTCCACACTGACAAGTAAAATCGTCTGGTGTTAGCCAGAGTAAAATGTATGAAGACCGTGTCTGACCACAAAGCGTTAACTCGTTATGCATGAATTTCTGACGTAATTAGCATGTACTTTTAAAACAAACTGGAATAACCCTACATGCAACACAGCAACAAGGCAAGTAAACGAAAATCTGTTAAATAACTTATACGATTTTACGCACTCTTTCAGATAAGGAAATTTTTGCGTCATAGGCATTTTAAAACGAGGCAGAAAAGATAGCTATAGTAACTTCATATGGTCCAAAATTTTCATTGCATTAGCTGCTATGCGGCTCAATTGGCAACGTTGGCTTCAAGGATCAATTAATTATAAAATTAATATATTTCACATCCAGTTTTGAAGCCCATATTTCTTAATGGCTTCAAGTGGAGTGTTTTGTCATTAACATTTGTACATGAAAATTGTAAACAACAAACCAATGCAATCCTACTATCATACCGAAAGCGTTTCGAAGCACAACAACTTGCGCTACTGAAGAAAGACGGTCAATCATTGAGTCAATCAACTCGAAAACAGGCTCCAGTCGCCGAATGAAAATTCTAAGTCCTCGAAACAATATGAACAAGTCGTACACTAAATGCTGGGCTTGTGACGAATTTGTCAATCATTTCTCTTAGAGTTGCCTCGTAAAGTTCACAAATGAAACGTAGAATTAATCCAGCCCTATAAGCCAACAACAAATAATTTTCGGCTTGTTCAGCTCTAAACTTCAGCTGTTCGCGTTGCGTGGATTAGGGACTGCGCCTGCGAACACATGTACGCGCATGTCATTCTATTGATCCTGGAAAGGGCCCAAAACGTTGACCGCGCGGAATGTGGGCTTAAATATCTGGGAAACGAGATCGGCAAGGTACCCAGAAACTCTGCATACAAATAGATATATGTACCCACAGTAAAATAGCGAAATTTAAAAAAATTCTAATATGAGCATTTTTTTAAAGCTACTTTTTAATTTCGGACATTTGGCATGTTAGATTTTTTTCTAACTTTCACACAAGATTCCTTAGAGTATATACAAACAATATAAACAAAATAAAAAACGGTGGTCACCGGCCTCATTTTTGAGATAAACGCTCATGTTTCCCAAATTTCCCGATGTTTGCGTGCGTATTGTTACCATAGCAACGGGGCAAACTAACATATTAATATATATATATATATTTAATTAAGTCGATACTCTCTTTTGTTTTGGAGGTGGTGTAGTTCTCTAATCGGCAGAAAAAACAAAATTTTACGTTATTCTTGTTTTGCATGAAAAGTGTATCGAGCCACCTTAAGCAAAACTGGCTACAAATGCTATTTTATATATTAAACTGAAGCAATTATGAATCATTATTTGGTATGTAAATTTCAAACTATTACCTCAAGGAATTATTTTTTAAAATAACTAGCCATAATTTCCGTGATGTCCCTGTTTGTGGCTCTTTGGTTTGTTTTTGGTTTTTAAAACACGTCCCTTAGGGCTGAAGACTTGAAATTTTCACAATGACAATTAACTTTTTAAAGAGCTTCAGTTCGATATCTAGACCAACGTTCAGCATTAGCCGTTCCGGAGTTGCGCAGGAAACTGGTAGCGAATGGCTCATGCATTGCATTATGGGGCTGTTTTGGGGGACATTTATTAAGATTAAGGCAAGCTCCTCCGGTGCGCGTCCCCAAAACAGCGCCACAATGCAATGCATGAGCCATTCGCTACCAGTACTCCTGCGCAACTCCGGAACGGCTAATTAAGTATTTTCGGTTAAGCTGCAGAAAAAAATTGGCTTCATGCTGACGCGTTTATTTGCTGTTAGCTAGCGTTCCAGTTTACTTAGCTGTAGACTTCAACAGCTAGTGGCATTCCATAGTACTGGTTAAAGGGCATGTCCAGTCCGGGAGGTAAACAGACGGTTTGTTTATGTATTGAAATGCGAATTTTGCAAAATGGGACAAAATATATTAATATTTATCATTGTTTTGGTTTGCAATATGCTGATAAAGGAACAAAAAATTCGAAATTCAATGTACAAAAGTTTAAAATAATGTCCAAGAACCGACTGAACATGCCCTTTAATTAGTTATGATGCAAAAAGTTCTGTTATGAAGTTCTCTGGTCATGTTGATTGAGAATAACCCAGAATATCTCAAACTTCATTAGAATAATCAATGTGTGGTTTGACTTATATAGACACCTAGCGCTCTTTGCTGATCAACAAAATATATTATGCGCCTAAAAGCACTTGAAGCTGACGTTATTTTTTACAATGTTGTCAGTCTTACCTTTTTAAGTTCTCATCAATAATTAGGGACAGCGTCTTGCTATTAGACTCTTGCTTAATTTGCCTTAGCAATCAAAATACTGCATTTTGGCTGGTAATTTGCATTTACTCGTAGCCTGATTTGTAAGACGTCAATCAACACACATTTAACTGATTTTGTTACATTAAGACTAGTTATCTTTTAGACTAATTTTGAAGCTTTTCTTAGTAAGAGTTTAAGGCATCTTTAATTCCATAATCTATGACGTTTTCATGCAGGTGCTAGCCGTTTTACATGGAGCCATAGAAGTTTAGTGGTCTACCTTAAGTATTACTGAAGCACTTTGTAAGGTAATTTATGCATTATATAAAGCGGTTTTGTATAGAAACGATATTTGCGGTACACCGCATTTTTTACGTCGTTTGATGACATATAGATACCATTCACTTGACATATTTTGGTTACGATTTGAAAAACATGTTATTAAGATTTGAAGAGGACCACACTGATTTGATAGCATAGAGCTCTCTAGTAGAATGTGTTATGATAATTCACGGGGCCAAAATTTGTTGATCAACTACAGTAGGAACCAGCGTTAGGGTCTTCTAATTGCAATGGGGCGGGGGGGAGTGGTGGGATGTGGAAGCCTTACTCCCCCTTGCTAGAATTTACGGGGTTGCAATCACACTCAGTTGAAGCTCTATATTAAGAGCTTTTGGCATTTTGTAAAGCAATTGACACATTTTATATTTGAATGACGACAAATATCAGCCATTCTCGAAGTAAGTACAGTTAAAACAGTTGATGGACCTCCACGAGTGCGAAAAAACTTTGGTGTCGCGGTGTAATGAGAACGGATGTAAAGGCAGTGAAATAGATAACTAAATGAATAACTAACTAAATAACTAACTAAATAACTAACTAAATAACTAACTAAATAAATAACTAAATAACTAACTAAATAACTAACTAAATAACTAACTAAATAACTAACTAAATA